>ML106121.1:0-15468 GCA_003697995.1 Taxidea taxus jeffersonii | reverse complement strand
TGCTGAGGCAAGACTCTTCTGAGTACTCTACCTAATACCCTATGATTCAAGAGGTTTTCCAGTGTCCCTGGTGGAAACAGGTACATTCCCAGCCCTGTGTGAATAGTGAGTACCACTATCTTTAATTCCTTCAGGTGTTTTTTTTTTCCCCAGCCTTGGCTCATGTCCTCACACACAGATGTATTCTCTGCATATCTGTCCCAGGTTGGGTAAGGAAAGAAGGTGAAAGAAATTTGTTTGCCAACTGTAAAGTACTATTCAGATGTAAAGTTTGGGGTATCACCCTGATTTGTTTGCCATTCACTAATGTCAAAATCCAGAGATAAGTAGAGATAAGTTATCCTAGTTCTCTTTCTTCCATGAGGAAAAAGCAAAAATAAGTAAATAAATAAACAATGGGCTAGGGCTGCAGCAGGGTGAATGGAAGGTAGACTGAAGGCCTGAATTATCTAGGGCATTTTACCTGGTTGACATAGGGATTGGGAGAGAAGAACAGAAATTACAGCTATCTGTGTGTCCCAGTTGTCTGACTCAGGATGACCACAGGCCCTGCTTGAAAGCCTCAGTAGCTGAAGGATCAATAACCCAGCTCTTCTACCCATTTTTGGCATATCAGTTGGGTAATTCTGTTAAGGGGTCAGGTACAAGGCAGAGGCTAGGAAGCTTAGAAACCAAAGAATGCCTAGGAACTGTACCCAGAGTGAAGTCCAACCCTGGACCTGGGGCAGAAACTGCTGTTTATTTGGCCAGAAGGTGAGCAGAAGTGCTTTGGTTATACTCTAGTTGATATTGTCTAAGCACATTCCTATTTCAGGACTGTACCAGGAAGTAGAATAAATCAAGTGGGACTGAACACTGAATATGAATTCTAGCTGTAAGGTCTTGTACCAAGTAGTTGAAGAGAACCAAGGATTGAATATTAGGATTGATGGGGGAGTGATGTATTCTTTAATTTATTAATTCATTCACTAAATATTTATGGAGCATTTATTTGGTGCCAGGCACTAACGGAAAGAGATAAAAGACATTGTGTGCCTCTAAGCAGATGAGAAAGGCAAATGTTTGCATTGGAATGGCAGGTACCAAGGAGGGGCTTGGCACAGATCACTCTGAGACCTCAGAGGAGCACATCTAAGCCAACCTTGGGTAGGAAGTGGCTATGAGGATGGACTTGCTGGAGAAAGTGATGCCTAGGTTGGTCCTTAATGGGTAAGAATTGGTCATGTACAAAAAGTGGAGGAAGAGCGTCTCAGGCAGAATAGAGGCAGGATTCAGTGCAATGAGTTTCTGGTAGTGTATGCAGGTTGTTTCATCGGCTGTAGGGAATAAATGTGAGCTGAAGCTGTTGAGAAAAAGCAAGTGTCAGATGAAGAAGGGCCTGGCATGCCATGCTAAGGAATTTTACCCCAAAGGCAGTGGAAAACCACTGAACAGTTTTGAGTAGAAGAGAGGTGTGATTGGATCTGCTTTTTAGAATCTCTTTCTGGTAGTGATAGGGAGGAGGGTCCGGCAGCAGGTAAAGCAGGGAGCCCAGCTTTTAGCATTGACTCCCTTGCCCTTCCTCCTGTCTTTATTATCCCTTTCTCTTTATAAAATCTATTTTCTCGGGGCACCTGGGTGGCTCAGTGGGTTAAAGCCTCTGCCTTTGACTCGGGTCATGATCCCAGGGTCCTGGGATCGAGCCCCACGTTGGGCTCTCTGCTCAGCGGGGAACCTGCTCCCCCCCCACCTCCCTCTCTGCCTACTTATGATTTCTGTCAAATAAATAAATAAAAATCTTTTTAAAAAAACCTATTTTCTCTTTTCTGCCTTATCCAGTATCATTTCTTACCACTGTCTAATTTATTCAGGTTGACTCAGCTTATCCAAACATACCACACTCATTCCCATCTCTGTGTCTTGTTCATTCAGTAAGCATTTAACAAGTACCTATAGTAAACCAGTCATGGTTCCTGGTATGAAGAACCAAAGATGAATGAAACATGGAACCTACATTTAAGGAGCTCACAGACCAGTAGAGAGATACCCATGGGAGCACATTGTTACAATAGGGATGATAATGGCCATGAAATGGATAAACGTAGAGTACTGTGAGCATAAAGAAAAGGGAATCATGTCAATGAGAAGCCCTCTTGCTTCCTGCCTTCACTCTGTATAGAGGCAGGACAGTGTCTTTATACACTAAATACCTATCACATCTGTCCTCTAGAACTGTTAGTGGCTTCCCACTGTGTTTGGGGTGAAACTCCTCAGCATGGAACGCCAAGGCCCTTCTTCATCTGACTGGATAGTGTAATAGTTTGGAGCTTGGTCTCAGAAACCAGAAAAGATTTTAATCTTGGTTCTGTCACTTATGAGACATGTGACTTGGCCAGAAATTATTTGTGCCTCGGTTTCTTCATCTGTAGAATGGGGCTAATGGTTGTATTGACTTCATAGGGTTATTTTGAAGATTAAGAAGTTAATATACATATAAATCTTTAGATTGTTCTTGGCATGTGAAGATTATTCAATAATTATTGACTTTTTCAAAAATTTATTTATTTATTTATTTGACAGACAGAGACCACAAGTAGGCAGAGAAGCAGACAGAGAGAGAAAAGGAAGCAGGCTCCCCGCTGAGCAAAGAGCCTGATTCGGGGCTCAATCCCAGGACCCTGGGATCATGACCTGAGCTGAAGGCAGAGGCCTTAACCCACTGAGCCACCCAGGCACCCCTTATTGACTGTTTTTATTCTCAGTTTTGCTATCATGTCAAGAAAATTTAACCTTTAATTATTATTGTGTTACTTGTCCAGTGTCATGTGTTACCATAGTATTTCTTTCAAGAATGATTATATAATAATCTTTGAAGGCAGCATACATTGCATATGCATCTGTACTCCTGAGAGACTCAGAGCATGTCTTCAAGTGTTTTAGGTATGTCTTAGGGTGATCAGCCATCCCAGCTTGCTCAAAAGTGATGGGACGTCTAGTGTTAAAATCAGGAAAATCCCAGACAAACTGAGACAAGTTGTCCACTTTATATGCAGTGGGTCCTTCGGTTTTGCTTTTTATTTATCTCTTATTGGTCTCAAACTTAACTTTCAAATAAGCTTGCTTTGGCTTTGCCACAAATATTTATTTTTTGCCTAGAAAATATAAGGTCACAACCTGTGGATTTCTTTAGGGTTTCCTGAAATTCTGTAGGGTTTAATATAGAAAATATGAGGGATTCCTGGAAAAAAAAAAAAAAAAAACAAACTCCCTCCCGTCTGCTCTGGCTATATTTACTAGAAATTGTGGACAACCCCATAAGAGCCTTCCTCAACCTGGCCCATACCCCAGGAGGTCTCTCCTGCCTGTCATTTCCCATCTCTCTTGTCACTTCCATCACGATTCTGAGTACTTTCTTCATTTGCTTTCCAGAATCAGTGTACCCTTAGTTCAGTCAGTGGCAAAGCCTCTTTCTTCACACAAGGATCATGAGTTTCCATGAATTCCCTAAGTGACACCGAGGGATTCTTCCTCCTTTTCAAGTCCCACCAGCACTCTACTCACCTGCATTGGGATAACATTTGCCTAGGCCATTGTTTTTCAGACAACATTCCTTAAGTAGCCACTGGGACCTCTCTAAGTATTTCTTAAAACCATGACAAGTGTTTACTGAAGGCTTGCCCATCTTCCTCAGTAAAACCAAGAGTCTGTGTCAACAGCCTCTGAAAGTTTTGACCCCAGCGCGTTAGCTTTCCCGGGCTTCCATAACAAAGCAGCACAAACCAGGGAGTTTAAACAACAGAAATGTATTGTCTGTCAGTTCTGGAGGCCGGAAGTCCAAGATCGATGTGTCAACAGGATTGGTTCTTTCTGAGAGCTATGTGGGAGAATCTGTTCCCTGCCTCTCTTAACTCTAGTGATTTTCTGGCAATGTTTATCATTCCTTGCCTGGCGGATGCATGCCCCAATCTCTGCTTCATCTTCACATGCATTCTTTCTGTAAGGATACTGGTCGTGTTAGATTAGGAACCCACTCTACTCCAGTAGGACTTCATCCAAACTAATTACATCTGCAATGACTCGGTTTCCAAATAAGCTCACATTCTGAGGTTCTGGGTGTTAGGACTTCAACATGGGAATTTTCAGATTGAGGGCAAGGAGTACAATTCAATCTTTAATGCCCAGATCTTCAAGTGAATAAAAAAAAAAAAAAAGGAAAACAAAACAGAACCCAGCCCCCAAAAAACAAAATGAAAACTCAAAAAACAAAAAGAAAGAAAGAAAACTCCACAGACACTAAAGATCACTTCTCCACAGGCCAAGTCACTACTCATAAACCCATTTCAGTTCTCATTCATTTTGCCTTTGATACGTTCCTTTTGCCAGATTTGCATCCTCACCAGTCACCACTCATTCACCACTCCATAGGGCATTGCATGACTGTAGGGATATTAAGAAATATGATAGACATTTGAGTCACCAGTTCTCAAGTAGGGAATATCAGGATCTTTTTTAAGGGAAGCCTGCTGAGGAAAAGTTGAATCCATGGCATAACTCTTATAAAGGCAGTGACTCCCATCCCAATGAATAATAATTACAAGCTGGTTGCCTTTTTAAATGCTCCAGAGAATACCGTGGTGTGTACAGACAGGGGTTGGAGGAGTGTGTGTGTGCGTGTGGCAATGTGCGAGTGCAGTCACTTAAGATCACCAGGCTCCTCCCCAGCCTTCCTGCAAACATTAAGCCTTCACTGGGTGCACAGGGAACAGCCTGCATCTCCTCTCTCTGACCGTGGCTGCTTCCTTCTGTCAGCTCCCTGGAATTGCTGACCCCTTCCCCTGAAAAGATATAGCTCTTTTCCAGAAGATAAATACCAGTAGTCACAGGAAACTTGGGGGCAAAACTCAAACAAGTCTCCCAGTTATTGTTTCCCGGGTGTTCTCGCATAGAAACACAGACAATCTTTGTGGATGAGGTATTTCTGACTCTGGCAGTTATAGCCTGAGATGCAAAGGCAGTGATGGATCTTCGCAGGGGTGGGGAGTCGCAGCACATGGGGCTGGGGGTTCTCGAATGCCTCCTCGCTTCTTCCCAGGGACATCCCACCTCTGAGAAATCTCAGGGACGGAGGAGGCACCTAGCTAGTGCCCACTTGTGCCAAGCTGCCAAGCTGCTAGCTCGCTGAGAGGCGGCAGGCGAGCCTGGCACTCAGCTCCTCCGTGCTGGATCAGGGAGCTGTGGGCTCCCCGCCTACACCCTGCGCTGTAGCTCTGGGCAGCCCCGGGTTGGCTGGGGGAAAGCGCGAAGCTCGGTCAGTGACTGCAAGTTGACTTTCCCTCACTGTTGCTGCTGGCAGAATACCTACACCAATGCGGACAAGCTCCTAGAAGCCGCCGAGCAGCTGGCTCAGACGGGGGAATGTGACCCCGAGGAGATCTACAAGGCAGCTCGACACCTGGAGGTACGCATCCAGGACTTTGTGCGCCGGGTGGAACAGCGGAAGCTTCTCCTGGACATGTCTGTCTCCTTCCACACACACACCAAAGAGGTAAGTCGAGCTGGTGGAAAGGGAGCATTGGCTGGTATGCCCTGGGGGCCTGGGTGGTCTCAGGGTTCCTAGCCTCCTGACAGTGATGACACTTGCAATTTGCCCCTGATAACCTGTATTTAGGTCTCAACCAGAATGGAACAAAAATTTTCCCTTCTCATCTCTAATGGGGGGATGGCCACAGAAGCAGTCATTGACGAAGTCTGCTAGAGCATTCAGTCTGCAGCTGGAGAAATTTGGGGATCCCTGGTGTAGAAATAGCCATGGCAAAAGGAAATGTGTAATTGCAGACTCCTTTCCCACCCCAGACCCACTTTCTCTTGGTTGCTGTTTCCTGTCAGAAATCAGTCCCACAGAACTTTGATCATCTTTGCTACCAGCAAGAAGCATACAGAGTTTGCAAATGTGTTCTGTGTTTTTCTTTTATCTTTTCAAAACAGAGGATTAAATCTTCTTAATGAGGTCTGCCAGAGGGTTGATGTTAAAGCGAGTTGGTTCTCAACTCGCCTGATGGTGGAGTGGCCGCCAGTGAAAGAAAGGGGAACTTACTCTCATGCAGGAGGAAGCCAGCTGGGCTTAAGTCCGGCCTGAATCATTCACAGAGTGGAGAGGGATGAGGGGAGGATGGATTAGGTTACACTATTGGCAGGGCAGAGGGCCTCATAGAGGGGAGGAGGGCTGCAAACCTGCAATTGCTTTTCATTTCTGATTAACATGGCGCACTCTGAAATGGATTAAGTGGCCAGTGAGGAGGCACATTGAGCATCTTCTATAATAACACCCTTGGCAGATACACATTAGGTGTATGCATGCTTGTGTTCCCCCAGGAATTCATTTTAATAGAGTATTAATTAGAGTTTGATTGCTTCTCAGGAAAAAAAAATTAACCCTGCTTAATTAAGTTGATTTTTGATATTTGAAATGCATTAAGAAGCCTGGTTGTTACTACTTCACAAGCTTTTCTGACACTTGGTGGGAATGAATGCAAATCATTGCAGTGCCTATCAGAGAAAAACATGAAAAGATAATGTTTTCTAAACTGAGATTCCCCAGGCAGATGGAGGGCTGGCGAGCTCCCTGAAGATGGCTCTGGTTCCTCTCTGTGGGACCCACAGCCACTCTCTGATGAGTATCTGTAAAGCAAGGGGATTAGCTTTAATCCAGGTTTTCCTGCCAGGCTGTCTGCTTGCTTGGGGCTCACCTGATTCTTAATGGTTTCAGAAACCAAAGGCTTGTGTATTCTCTTCTAATTATGAGCCTGTGGGTAATGGAATGGATTATGAATGAACAGGAGTCATATTCCCCATGAGGGCTGTGGGGGTGCTTGCTGCCCGGAGAGGTGGTGGGTGAGGTTAGTGTAGCTTTATCTCCATGTTCTGTGCATGGACCTAGAAGGCTGGGATTCTAGTCCAGTTTGCTGCTATAGAACCATGTGAGCCAAAAACTAATGATATACTATCTGGTGACTAACATAACACAATTAAAAAAAAAAAAAGAACCATGTGAGCTTATGCAAATCACTATGTCCCTGGCCCTGGGTTGTCCCATCTATAAAATCATGCAGTTGGATTCAGTGGCCCCGAGACCCCTTATAGTTCTAAGGTTTAAGACTCCTTTCTTTTTCTTCTTTTCCTCTTCTTTATTTGATGGTGATAATAACAATAATAAATAAGAGTAAGTCTGAAGTAATACAGATGATTTCCCTGACCTAAGATGTGGTTCAATATAAGCACTCAATGCATAGTAGGTAGTATTTTTTCTTTAATTGGGCACCTGCTCCTTGCCAGACACATGGAATTGTCATGATCATCTTATGGTTTAGATTTTCTTAAACACAGTTTCAAGAGGGGAAACTCAGGCTCTCAAAAGAGTCTGTCTACGTGATGGAGCTTCTCACCCAGCGGAGGCTTTACGTGTCTTCCTGAAGACTGCTCGTGCTTGCCTCTGCTATCCCACACTCTCTCCTTCCATGTACCTCTGCTATCTCCTCCCCTCCTCTGCTCTTCTTCCTTCCCCTTACCCTTCTTTTTCCTCTTTACATTTTTAACCCTCAAAACAGGGCCTTGATGGGGAGGGTAGATCTTAGCTGAGAAATGCAAAGTGTTGCTAGATTGTGGGTGTGGGAGGCAGAGGCTGATACTGTCACAGATCCTTTCTACCTAGTTATGGCTAATTTCTTCCTCTTTCCTTTTTTTTTTTTTTTTAATTAGGCTCCACACCCAGTGTGGAGCCCATTGTGGGGCTTGAACTCATGACCCTGAGATCAAGACCTCAGCTGAGATCAAGTGTCAGATACTTAACCAACTAAGGCACCAAGGCGCCCCCTCCTCCTTCCTTTTCTTTCTTCCTTTCTATCTGCATCAGTCGTTTCCTGAGTTTTTGCATTAATGCCACTGTGTAATAGAATGTTATTGTGGGATATGATTTCGAAGGAATTAGGTAGAGCCTCCTGTACAAGAGATTTCTGGGCAGGAACTGAACATCCGTCTTCATAAATGATTTAATCTAGGCTTCCCATGACTCTCCAGGCTGAGATTCATAATTTTACTTTTTCCCACTTCCTACATCAAAAGATTTACCCTAATTAGGATCAGAGAGGAAACAGGAGGAAGATATGAGAAAGATACCCTTCAAGCCCATTTTTTCTACAGGTTGAAGAGTGTGTTTAATCCTTTTGGCCCTGCATCATGAATTCTTGGTGACCATGGGAGTCTGGAAAGTTAAAACCTTCTAACCATTTTATTGCAGTGTTCTTCATAATTTGAATAATTAAAAACTATCTAGTCCATGTTGAGTGATCCATTAAACTAATCACAGTATATCTAGCCAGGGAAATATACAGTCATTATAAATCACATGGTCAAAGATCATAAATAGCATGAGAAAGGGCTTGTAGTATAATATATACAACACTGTATATCCAGCATGATCACAATTTAAATACACACATAGAATAAAGACCAGAAAGCAGTATCAAAGAAGTTGAAGGTATGGGTGATTTAATTTTCTTTTGCATTCTTTTGTTTTATAACTTTCCTCCAATGATATATTTGATTGGAAATCCATAACAATCCCAATTAATGTTATTTTACAAAAATAAAATTTGTCATCCCTTTTGGAGAGAAGAGCTACACTCTAAAGAGAGGTGACAAACATGTGTTGGGACCTTCTTATGTTCACAGAGCCTCAACTATTCGTATCTATTGTGCTGAACTTCCCAATAGCTTCTTTTGCCTAGAGACAGGAGGACAGCTGGCTTTTTGCTGGTCTTGAGAGCTAGGGAGAATGTAGGGAGAAGAATTTACCCAAGTCCTCATTTTCTTTGTCTGGGAAGAAGGCATTTGTAGCAAGTGTCATCTGCTCCACAGAGACTGTCCGGACAGAATTCTCTTTCCTCGCTGCGTTTCCATGGAAATGTTGCAATTGCTGGACTTTCAAAATATCCATTTTTACATATTTTTCTAGTAATAATATGAGAGTCAAATTAACTAAAGAATGTGGCCAAGATAATCAACCTCGACTCTTTATTACACAGCTTAATTAAATGCCCATTTCTATTTGTTTCTAAACTTGTGAAATCATTCTTCCGTGCTATTTTCTGCTCAAACAGGCACACACGCGCTCACACACACACATACACACACATCCCACAAATACCTCAGACACTCATATGAACACATGTTCCTCTCCCCACCCACCACAGAACCAAAACGAAATCAGTCTTCCAAAGCAATGATGCTTGCAAGAACAAGACCGCCTTGTCCTCCATCTCAATTGCCAACTGTCACGATGTTTGTTTAAGAAATAAAAGCTGGTCGTTGATGCCAAAGAAAAACGATCTCTTCAAAATGAGGGGAGGGCGGTTCGCCCTGTGGAGCTAGAGTCTGTGAGACATCTTGGGGCTGTGGATTGTCCCAGCACAGTGCTCCATAGCTGTGCAGGTGGAACCGCCAATCAGCCGAGGAAAGGGGTACAGTAGACTACCTTCTTCCGTAACCACTCATCCGTAAGCCTCATTAGTTGTACAGACCTCCTAGTGTCTCCCTTCCTGGCCCTTCCCTGCCTGCCTTTTTTCATTGCCTCTTTCTCTGTAGGCAGTATGGGTTCCTTTGCCTGGGCTCTCCTGAACTCCCCAGTTCACTCTTAGGACTAACTCTATGTAGTGCATTCAAAGGCTCCTTCCACTTCACCCTTGCTAAGTTTCTAGAACTTCTTAAATTAGGTCCATTGTTTGGATACAGGTATCTGGGGCCACAACTACATGTGTTCTCTGAGAGGAAGTACATATAAAGCCACCTAAATGCGTCTGTCCTCATGGACCAAGTAATCTTTGCCAACCAAAGAGCAGAGCCCTAAAGGAATAGGTCACACTGCAGGTGTGTTTGACCAAGAAGAGCATCTAGAAATGGCTGAAACATGAGAGTCATTCTGGAAGCAGTGGATTGAAGGAAAAGATGCAGTGCTAATGTGTTGGACTCTCCTTACACAGAGGATAAAAAGGATCACCCTAGGGGAGAGAAACCAAATGGAGAACAACAGAATTACCTCACACACTCCATGAGTTTACCTAGTTTTGGCTGTCATTGCTTGTGGTAGCTTGAAGGGAGAGACTATTCTGACTGGGTTTCACTGGCTGCCTGATAACTAGTAAATTACTAATAGAAGTGGCGCTCTGATGTGGATTCTTTTCAAAACAATCTAGGCACACTCTTCAGGGGTAAGTCAGAGGGACATATACACAGAAGGAAACCCACAGGACATTCAGATGGGATAATTGTAGCCTGGGAAATGGAATACTGGCACTTACTCATAGTTTAGGGACACTAATGTTCCTTTCTGTCTACTTTATGTATGCCTTAGAGGTCCTTATTCAAAAAATTGTTTTACGAGCTTGCGATTTAAATGTGCTACTCCTACAGTCACCTGTGTGGTATGACTTCATGGGATTGCAAGTGGCTCACAACTCAAGCTTTCTAGGTTGCTAATAGGTCTTAACTTGATATCACAGTTATCCTCAAACTGTTGCTAAAGTGTCTGGACTTTGGACGTCTCCGTGTCCAAGCTGTGACTACTGTGTTTCAGTTTAGAAAGCCATTTCTTTGCTACCGTCTTCTTGACATCAGCCTTTGAAGAGAAACCATAGCAAATTAGAGCTGGAAGGGATTTCAGGGACAAGCTGGAGAACCCACACATACATGTGCCTATACGTGCACACACTCACCAGTTTGAATATGAAGTAGTTGAAGTAAAGTAGTTTTCCCATGCTCAAGGAGTAGCCAACGGGGGCAGAATCAAGAATTATCACCAGTAAATATCAGTTTTATTCAAGAGCTCCTTTTCTGTTCGGTTTTGTAACAGAAGGACAGATAAAGATGTCACTAATGCTTTGTCTTTGGTTCTATAGTCCCCTTCCCTAGCTCCACGCCGAATTCCCTTTAATCACAAGTATTTTATTTGACATTTTATTCTCCTGAAGGTAGACCAGTGCTTTCTTTTCTTATCAGCCTGCTAACCACTGGGCTAAGCTGCACCGAGTATTGTCCTTCATCATTTATCTCTTAGCTGATTTTCCTTAGCAGTAAGTAGGTTTGATTCTGCCTTAGACAAGTTTGTTTATAATATAATAGAATATGTGACTAGAAATATGAGAAATCAGTTTCAATTCACTAGTCAAAGACTATTTGGGGGGAGGATACATTTTTCTAATGATAGTGACTTCAGAGATCAGAGTGTATCCTCAGATGTCCCTAGTCTTTCCCTAGTCCCTTTGTTTATAACACTGATGTCTCATTATTATCTGGCAATTTCTGTAGTCAGTTTCTTTACCCCTGCTGTTTAGCTGCATGACCATCAGGAGGAGGGAGAGCCATGAAGCATGGTGGATTTCCTCAAAAAAAAAAAAAAAAAAAAAAGATGTTTTCTTCCCTAGACCTACACCAGAAGTGTTCAAGTTTTATTAAGAATAAGAGTATGTGCCTGGGTGACTCATTCAGTTAAGTGTCTGACTCTTGATCTCAGCTCAGATCTTGATCTCAGTGTCATGAGTTCAAGCCCCACATTGGGCTCCACTGGGAGCCGGGTGTGGAGAAAAAAAAAAGAAGAAGAAGAAAAGACCTCTAAGCTCTGAAGCCATTAAAATAGCTTAAGGATGGTATTGAGAACAGAATTATCTTAAATCAAATAAAATTCTCAAGATCCCTATAAGCCTCTTTTCTGTCTCTTATTCCTGTAATAGCAAGTGCCAACCTTACCCTGATCAATCTTCTGTCTCAATGCCTGTCCTCCCTCAACACATCGTTTCTTTTCTTTCTATTACATAACTTGTTTGGTATCTACAGTTTTTATATCTCTCTCTCTTTTTTTTTAAGACTTTATTTATTTGAGAGAGTAGAAAGAGATCACAAGTAAGCAGAGCAGCAGGCAGAGGGAGAGGGAGAAGAACACTCCCTGCTGAGCAAGGGAGCCCAATTCGAGGCTGGATCCCAGGACCCTGAGATCATGAGATCATGAGCCGAAGGCAGAGGCTTAACCCACTGAGCCACCCAGGTGTCCCTGTCTCTCTCTTTACATCCTCTTTTCTTTTCCTTTCCTTCCCTTTCCTTTTCTTTTCCTTCTTTCTTTCTTTCCTTTAGAAATATCTAGATTTTTCAGTCTCTAGGCTTTCCTTAGACATCCCAGGACAAAGCAGCAAAAACAGCAAAGAGAGTCCCAGCTCAAACTAGCCTTCTGAAAGACCAAATCTGATCTTGATCTTTTTTTTTTTTAAGATTTTATTTATTCATTTGACAGAGATCAAAAGTAGGCAGAGAAGCAGGCAGAGAGAGGAGGAAGCAGGCTCCCTGCTGAGCAGAGAGCCCAATGCGGGGATTGATTCCAGGACCCTGGGATCATGACCTGAGCTGAAGGCAGAGGCTTTAACCCACTGAGCCACCCAGGCAGCCCCATGGTGTTGACCTTTTACTAATTCCAAAATGAAGGAGTACTTCAAACTTTCCTGCTACCTTCTAGTGGGAACTGGAGGTGGCTTGCATCAAAAGTATCTTTTTTTTTTTTAATTTTATTTATTTATTTGTTAGAGAGAGAGAGAGAGCACAGGCAGACAGAGCAGTAGGCAGAGGCAGAGGGAGAAGCAGGCTCCCTGCCAAGCAAGGAGCCTGATGTGGGACTCGATCCCAGGACGCTGGGATCATGACCTGAGCCGAAGGCAGCTGCTTAACCAACTGAGCCACCCAGGCATCCCCAAAAGTATCTTTTAAATATACTAGCACTTCCTATATGCTAGGCACTGTTTCTAAATGGTATATATAGATACAGGTATCTATATAGATATATATGGATACAACTCACTTATTTGTGTATATGTACACACAGACATACACTCACATGGTATCAACTTATTAGTAATATATATAACTCTGGGGGGGTAAACACTGTTATTATCCCCACTCTACTGGTAAGGAAAACTGGGGTGCAAAGAGGGTAGCTTATTTGCCCAAGGTTGTCTAGCTGACAAGTGGTAGAACTTGGGGCTTGAAACTCTTAACCATTATGCTCTACTGCCTGTCTGAACAGTAGCTTTTCAGAAAACCCGTTATCTTTTACCCAGGGACTTCAGCACCTATAGAGAATGCTTTTGCTCTCTAGGCCAAATGGCAACATGAAATAACATGAAGCAACAGTGACCAATGCCCTGAGCTTCCCGTTTTCCTGGTTTCAAACCAATTTGAAATAAATACATTCATACATTTAGGAATATGTATCCCATCTTCCATGGTCTGGAAAACTTGTCTTCTGTTTTTATAACAACAAAAAAAAGTGTTGTTGTTGTTGTTTTTGTAAAGGAAATAAACTGAGTTACAACTACATGGTAAGCTGCTAAATGACAGGGACACTGAATAATAGTAATTTGTATCCCTTATAGCAATCATCACAATGCCAAGGGCTTATTAATAGTTTTATGTATTCAGGGGCACCTGGTGGCTCAGTTGTTAAGTGTCTGCCTTCGGCTCAGGTCATGATCCTGGGGTCCTGGGATCTAGTCCTACGTCAGGCTACGTGTTTTACACATGAAGTCACAGAGAGCCAAGGATGGACTGATTTATTCAAAGACACCACGAGTTAAAAGACTAGGGGCCAAAATCTACATCTGATTCTGTCTCTCCATTTTCTCTCCGTACTGTTTTTTGTTTTGTTTTGTTTTTGTTTTTTCCCTGGTAGAGCCCTGAGCTTATCTTTCTGGCTAGCCAGGTGAAGGTTCCTTATTTCCTTTTTTTTTTTTTTAAAGATTTTATTTTATTTTTATTTTTTAATTAATTAATTTATTTTTTTATTTAAACATATAATGTAACCCCACCACCCTCTCCCAACCCCCCTCCCCCCCCACCCCCCTCAGTTTGTTTTATGACATTAAGAGTCTCTTTTGGTTTGTCTCCCTCCCGATCCCATCTTGTTTCATTTTTTCTTTTCCTACCCCCTTAACCCCCACCCCCAGGTTCCTTATTTCTAAGCAAGCATCAGACTCATCTTTCCCTTCCTCATTTTGTGAGCATGCTCATTAGGAGCACTAGAAGTGGAGCCCTGTGGCAGGACATAGAGACCTAGTTTCAATATGAAGAAGAGTTATCATTACATGAGTTTTCAGCAATTCAGTCCAGCTCCTCATCATTTCCAGTACTTATTCTGTTCACAACATTATACTTAGCTGTTTTAAAGTTGCCTGACCAGTAATATCACCCTGGCAGCATTTCAGTGCTTTGAATGTAATGGGGGAAATGGTTCATCCTTACCCTGAAATTAAGATAAGCTACATTTTTAGCATTCAACCTTCTAACCAACCTAGTACCCCTGAAAAGACAAAATAATTTAGCATGACACATATTTTTAAAATTAATCTTTATTTGGTTCTCTTTTAAGATTTTATTTGAGAGAGAGAGAATGAAAGAGGGAGATCATGAGAGGGAAGAGGTCAGAGGGAGAAGCAGACTCCCCACCAAGCAGCGAGCCCAATGTGGGACTCGATCCCTGGACTCCACGATCATGACCTGAGCTGAAGGTAGTGGCTTAACCAACTGAGCCACCCTAGTACCCCTTCTTCATTTGGTTCTTCTTGAGCATCCCATTCCTTTTTGCATATTTCCAAAGTCATGGTACATTTCTAGAAATCAACATCTAGCAGTCTGGAATATACACAGCCCTCCTTTCTGAAAGATGAAATAATATATGTCCCTCAGCAGTCCCTGTTCTTCCTAGTGTCTCCAAGATGAGTGATCGCCCTGCTCTACAATGGCAAGTTTCACTGACTCACAGGGAAGTGAAGCCAGGGGTGGTTCTCATCCTTAGGGAACAGAAACATTAATGGAGTGAACTTAACAGAGATGTGTAATGAATATAAATGTAGGTATGCCAGTGAGAAGGACAGTCTGACATCACACTGACTGTTGGAGGGTAGGTTGCATGTCCCATGTCTGACTTTCTGGCCCTGGCCCCAGCCCTGACCTCTCCTGTCTGCCCTGTGTGGGGTCTCTGCTCTCTCTCCCACAGTTGTGGACATGGATGGAAGACCTTCAGAAGGAGATGCTGGAGGACGTTTGTGCAGACTCAGTGGATGCGGTCCAGGAACTAATCAAGCAGTTCCAGCAGCAGCAGACCGCCACTCTAGATGCCACGCTCAACGTCATCAAGGAAGGCGAAGACCTTATCCAGCAGCTCAGGTCAGCGCCTCCCTCCCTAGGGGAGCCCAGCGAGGCCAGGTCAGCATGGGCAGTGCTCTCCAGTGGGAAATGCCCTCGACTAGATGTGAGATAAGTCATGTCCTGGTCTTGGCTCAGCCACAGCCAGCTTTGTGGTCTCGTGTGAGTTTCAGTCTCTCCATCTGTCAGATATAAAAATGCCTGTGCCATACCCAACTTGAGTTGAGGATGAAATAGGAAATGAAGAAGCTCTGA
>RCUC01147619.1:0-52082 GCA_003697995.1 Taxidea taxus jeffersonii | reverse complement strand
AATTCTGCTACTTAAAATTTTTGCATTTGACAATTAAATTCAAAGCATGTGTGAAAAGGTACCACGCATATGAAAAAGCAAGTTTAACTATTTACCAAAAAATATATTTTACATGTTTAAAGTAAGTCTTTTAAACCAGATACCCTTTCAATGCTTCATTATGTATGGGGCTAGGATGAAGCATTGTTTTCATTAATTCATCATTGTTCCATCCACTAAGACTGTGTGCTCTTTTCTTAATACTTCCTCATTTACTCTCAGTAAGTACTTTAAACCACTTCACCAACATTTTAATAAGTCATTTTTAAGTTACTTGACATAAAGCTTCTCATATGAACAATAGCCCAATGGAATGTCTTTAAATGACCTGAACTTTGCTGCGGAGATTTCTAATGAAAAGTAGAACTCTTCCAAGGAGCAGAGTTAATTTTCAGACTTAACTTTCAAGGCTCCCAGAGACCGGCGACAGATTCACCATCGGTTATGAAAAAGGAACATGAGACTTGCTCAAGAAATGTGGGGTCAAACTGATGTCAAAGAGGGAAGAGTTTGATGGTGGGTATGGGAGAACAGCACGGCTGTGTTGGGGATGTCAACTTTGACATTTAACTACACGTTTTCTCCAGAAGGTGGTGCTTGTCAGTCACTCCTGGATGGTTTTTAGAAAGGACTAAAACATAGCCTGATTCTTTTAGAGTTCCCCTCACAAAAAGGAGCCAATGAATACAGAAGCATTACTAGTATGGCAACAAGACCTAATGAGTCCGCATATCCATGATTCCCCCATAATGGGCACCAGAGAACCTGGGCTGGAGGAATGGGTGAGGACAGACCAGTCCTTCAGCCTTGGAAAGGGAAAATTCATGAACCATACAATTTTAAGCTAAACAAGTCTTTAAAGATCATCTGTCATTAAGAGTTCTTAACAAAACCCTAAGCCTGAAGTTTTTATATCATTTTGAGCTTAAAGTTGTTATGTTATTTGGAGATCATTTGCATATTTCAGAGGTGTACTTACTGAGGAGGGGGGTTGATAGCTTTCATTATATTCTCAAAGATGTCTAAAAATGAAGAAGATTGAGTAACACTCATCTTAAAAAGGAGGAAGACGAATCACAGCATGGTTAAGTGATCTGTTTGTGTCTCTTTCAGAATAGCAGTGGCATACTAGACATGGAACTCTGAGCGATGTTGCGACTACACAAAATTCTGACAAGTTCTCTTTATTTTTTTTTAAATAGAAGTGTTTACAGGGTACTCTGCTAATAAACTTGTTTCTGTATGGTCTCAAAATAACTGTAAGTTTGTTTAAATAGTCAAAGCTATTACCATTATGCTAATCATTTAAAAAATGCTTCGTTGACCAAATGTTTCTATTTTGATTGATTATGTTGGCATTATCCAGACATAGTCCAAATAACAGCACACTCCCATGACCATGATCCTGTAAATATTCTGGCATATCCCCCATTACCAATAAAACTATTCAGCACAAGTATGCAGCATAAAAGGGAGAAAAATGGGAAACATATGTCTGAGTTCTCCATGTGAAATCTATAGCCATTAAGGGAATGATTTGCATCATGTGACCTAAGCATGCAGTTCGTTAGCAACCCTAGGACTCAACAAAGTGAAAAGAAGGAGTGAAGTTGGAAGAGGTATTTCCAAAGGGACAGGATTACAACACTTTTTTTCTAAACCAAAACAACTTAGATGCAAAACTAGTGAGAAACCATTTATACAGGACAAAAGAAATACACTATCTTGTACTCCTATTGTATGCTATAGTTCCTGAAGATTTAGCATAGGCTGATATTCTGAGAAAACCTACAAATGAGTAATTGTTACAAAGTAACCTTAATAATGTGGCCCAAACCTAAATGAATAAAAAACCCTCCACAACATTATCAACAAAATAACACCTAAAATCCCTAATGAGTATCATAGGATAAAAATCATTAGCCTGACTAGTGTTCATATCTTTCCCATCTTTGAGCACTTCACTTCTCCTACCACTGAGGAAGGTTAGAAGTCGAATTTTCATGAGAAGATGGATTAAAAAAGAAGGTAAATCCCCCGGGGTTGCTGCATGGACCCGGAGTCTGGGAGCCTGGGCTCACATGACAGTACATGATAGAGACTTGGAGACTCAAGATGGCAAGGTAGATGGCAAGGAGAAGAGAATGCTGTGGGGTAGAAGAAGTAGAGACTCTGGGGGAGAGGGCTGTAGAAAATAGGAGAAGATGAGACCGCTTCATAGGGTTGACATGGGCCAGGATAACAGAAGTCCTGATAATCTTGAGGGAAATACGATAATGCTTGACAGTTCCACTTTGGAGGATGTCTCCCTAAATGTGATACGATGGAAGGGGAGGCAAGGTCAGAAAGCAATCAAGGTTTTATGAGAGACTTACACAAGCCAAAAAAAAAAAAAAAAAAAAAAAAGTAAACAGTGTTGTCGAAAAGAATGTCCAGGTTGTGTGTGTTTATGATATAGATACCCCATGTATGACCAGATTTTCACAATTGGTCATTTTACCTTCGGTGTGATGGGTATATTTGTCACTGCACTTGCCACAGAAGGAGATGTTCCGTGCATAGTGGAATCTCATCATATTGATGACGATAAGGACGGGGCTACAAGGAAGTGAAGGGTGAAAGATAAAGTCTAGATACTTAAAACTTAAACCTGCATCAAGGTCAATTGCAAGTTTCAACACCTGGTAATCCCAGGAAGTGAGTTAAGTTAGTAAATCCCTTCTATATTTGGGATGGCTGCTACCTACATTAGTCAACTATGAAAACAAACTAGCCTTCTTCATGCTTGTGAAGGTGTGGGGTGTAGTAGGTTACAGTGAGTGTCCATGGCCACAAGGGACAGGCCCAATCCTGCCATAAATAGTCATAAATTTGTTTTTTTTAAGGGTCTATAAAAGTGAGATCATATGGTATTTTTCTTTCTCTGCCTGACTTATTTCAAGAGTCTTTGGAGGCTCTGTTTCCTTTGTTCACCTATGTCCTGAAAGTCTCCACTTTTGTGACTTGCTTGCCAGGGCAGGCTTTGAATCAGGGATCACGACATCAAATTTTCAGACTGCGATTCAATGGAAATGGCTAGGAAGAAAGGAGTATATCAGTTGTGAAAGCAGTCTTCAGATTGATGTGGTCTGCTGTCCAGAAAATATCCTTCCTATGGGGGCATTCCTACTTCAATGGCGGAAATGAGTTTTTATTACTTGCCACTTTACCCTAACTCCGTAAGCCATATTATATGCTAGGCAGTGGGTGTTATCTACTTACTGTTCAGTATCTGCCAGTGTCTTCATGATTTAGGTCAAATCCCACCTAGGTTTGCTTCTGTGTGATGTTTCCATTGTGTTCAATATTCTGGAACTCCTGTCAAATTAGAAACGTATTTCATTTTTGGGAACTAAGTCAATAGTCACACTTCCTGACTATCAGATACCATTTTTTCTCCTCAAAATGTATAGAAGAGTGCCCCAATCTACAGCAGGTTTTTTTAAAATTGAGATATAACTCACGTAACATTATATTAGTTTCAGGGGTACAATATAATGATTTGTTGTTCATATATATTGTGAAATGATCACTACAAGGAGTCTAGTTAACATCCATAATCACACATAATTACAGTTCTTTTTCTTATCATGAGAGCTTTTATGATTTACTCTCTTAGTAACTTTCAGGTGTGTAATACAGTGTTATTAACTATAGTTACCATGTCGTATATTACATTCCTAAGACTTACTTATTTTATAACTGGATGTTTGTACCTTTTACCTCCTTCACCCATTTTGCCCACCTCCTACCCCCATTTCTGGCAACTATCAGTCTGTTCTCTGTATCTATGAATTTGTTTTTTTAAGGGTCTATAAAGGTGAGATCATATGGTATTTTTCTTTCTCTGCCTGACTTATTTCAATTACCATAATGCCCCCAAGATCCATCCATGTTGTCACAGATGGCAAGATTTCCTTCCTTTTCATGGATGAATAATATTCCATTGTATATATACCACATTTTTTTATCCGTTCATCTATCCATGGACTCTTTGGTTGTTTCCATACCTTAGCTATTGTAAATAATGCTGCAATGTGCGTGGGAGTGCATATTTTTTTTAAGTTAGTGTTTTTGTTTCCTTTGAATAAATACCCAGAAGTGGAATTGCTGGATCATATGGTAATTCTTTTTTTTTTTTTTTTTCTTTTTGAGGAACTTCCATACTCTTTCCCACAGGGACAACACCAATTTACACTCCCACCAGGAATGTACATGGGTTCCCTTTTCTCCGCATCCTTGCCAATGTTTATTTCCATTTCAAAGGTATGAGGCAATTTCTCACTGTGGTTTTGATTTGTATTTCCCTGATAATTAGTGATGTTGAGCACTCTTTCATGTACCTGTTGTCCATCTATATGTCTTCTTTGGAAAAATGTCACTTTAGATATTCTGCAGGGCAGTTTTTGTGCCTTCAAAAATCCCGCCATGGAAAATGTATCTGGGGCATGCTATTCTACAATGTGGTTTATGAATCCTTTGCCCCGAGTGCATCACTGAGTAGACTCTAGTCCAGATTAGCAGACAACCCAAGCTCCCTCCTCCAGATATCTTCAATCTTTCCAAGTATGACCCGGGATGTACTTCTATGTATCAAAGGGTTGGTTCTGTTTGCACCCGATTGCCCTTGGAATGTGATGCTCACACATTCTCCTAGATTTGGAGAACATCAGCCAACTCTACAGACCAGCTGCCACAGAGGGGATCCCACCCATCTTATCACAACTATTGCTGACAAGCTAGAGAACCACCAGGCATCTAAAGACCCAAACAAAAGAGATCTGCTGCCATGTCTCAAGCAGCGTGTCAATGTGTGTCATTTATACCTGAAGCTGAACTGCATGAATCTGAAACTCATTATTGAGTCCCTTCCATTAATGCAAGTCTCTGCCCAGGCACAAAAGATTTCAAGACTTGACATTTCATCCAAGGGCATTCCATTCCAAGATAGTGTCAGCTCCTAAGTCTCTGTATTCCCAGAAGCACTTTCCAACAAACATGAATAAGACCAAGGCAGGTTCTGGTGTTCAGGTACTCAGCACATGTTTCAGATCACCGATCTTATTTTTTTCTTACTATCAAGATTTTTTTTTTCCTCTGGAGCTTTTGTTGCCCTTCCCAGCCACTGGGCGTTGGTAAACACCACCGTAACTGGCTACAGAAGCTTTGAAATTGAGCAGAAATGTAAGAAGAGCCGTGGCTCTGTGCAAATTTGCCGAAGCTCTCCCTAGTCATCCTAAAAGTTCATATATCACCAGTTGTTTTCCTACTCCCATCACCAGGTACCCCACTACTCTGAGTATAACGTAGAGGCAAAGTGTGAATGTTTGAATTAGGAAGTCCTGGCTCAGGAGATGAGCTCTGTTCTAGGCAAGTGTCCTCAAGGCAGTTACTGACCCTCCTTAACTACTTTCCTTATCTGCACACTGAAAATAATAAAGAGAATAACAATCTTATGGGGTGGTTAATGAGTTTCAAATTAGCGATATAAAGAGTTTAGAGCACCTTTGACACATAGTAAGTTCACGGCAAAGGGTATTTCTTGTGAATATCAATAATAACCTCTAATAAATATCTGCTGTAAGGTGAAGGTGTGGTCCAGCCAGTCATAAATGGGGCTTAGGAAAGAATCATGCTATAGGGGAACTTCTCTGTTCCTCCCTTCTTGAGCAACAGAATCTCAACCACAATTGGCAGGTAGGGACCTCTTATTCCAGATACCTATCTATAATAATGCCTGGCATGATTCTTAAGTGAAGACTTTATGAAGATAAAAAAATTACTAGCTGAAAATGACCGGGCTCACCCAATGTAATGAAAATTATATACAAGTCACTACACAGTTAAGTCAGATACATTAAGATACAATAAGCATGTGGCTGCGATATTAACTTGTAGTTTCTCCTCACTTAAGAAGCTATAGAGTTGATTCTTTTTTTTCCAATTATTTTTATTATTCTCTTCCTTTTTTTCTTGAAATGTTTCAGAATTTTAAAAAATTCTTGTATTATATAAACCAAATGTTCAGTGTTAAAACAATTTATGAATCTAAAATCATCTGAAAACAATAAAAAGCTAAGTTTTAACAGTTCAAAAGTATAAAATTATATAAAGTAAAAAATATAAGTCCCCATGAACTTTATTCCCTACTCTTTATCCTCCCACTCTGGAGATGGAGACACAATAAAGAGTTTGGTCTTGCTCTTCTAAACATTTTCTGTCCATATGTAAACATGCATATATGTGAATATGTGTACCTTTTTCTTTGCATAACCTATCTCATACTACACATGCTGTTCAATGACTTACTTTTTCCCTTAGCGTGTGTTTTGGGCAACTTTCCACATGAGGACATTTACATTTTCTTAATTTTTAACCATTGTACAATTTAGATTAAACTTACTTGTTTAAAAGGGCGTCAGGGTGGCTCACTCCGTTTAGTGTCTGATTTTTTTTTTCTTTTAGTGTCTGATTCTTGATTTTTGGCTCAGGTCATGATCTTGGGATATGAGATGGAGTCCTGTGTCAGGCTCTGGGCTCAGCTCAGACTCTGCTTGAGATATTTTCCCTCTTCTTCTGCCCCTCCCCCCATTCATACACACACCTACTTTCTCTCTCTTTCTCCTTCAATCTCAAATAAAAATCTTTTTTAAAAATTAAAAAAAAAGACTTAAGCAATGTATTTTGTTATGTTTATGAGCAGGGCTGTGCAATTTCAATGTTGTTTTTTTTTTTTTTTTCTGCATCCTTATATCTTTTGTCAAACTTCCTACAGGTAGATTTATTTGTCTTCTTATTGATTTATAAGAACTTTGTTCAATTTAACCCTTAAGAGTCACATGTGTGGCAACTATATTTATCCAGGCTATTATGTTATTGTTTTATTTTATTTATGTTTTCTGTTAAATAACTACTAAATTTTAGTGGTCAACTTATCTAGGTTCTGGTATATTTATGAATTTATTGTCATGCTAAGAAATGTATTTTCTAGTGTAAGATTACCAAAAAAGCGTCATTTTTTTCCCTCAGGGTTTTACACTTCTAGAACATGTTTAAACTTTTATTCCCTCTAGAATTTTTTATGATGTAAGGAGCAAGTATTATATTTTGTTCAAATACCTACACATTTGAACCAACATTTACTGAATAGTACATCTTTACCCAACTGTTTTGAAAATCCATTTTAACATATATAAAACTTTCCATTTTTCTAAGAATATAATTCCGGGCTTCCCATTCTCATTCATTGATGTCCTTATCTATTCCTGTATCATTGTTTAAACATTATCTCTTTTTAACATATTTTAACATTTTGTATATTATTTGTCCCCTTATTAGGTTTTTACATTTTTCCTTACTTTCCATGAGTTTATTCTTTCTAATAAATTTCAAAATATTTTTTATAAAAATAATCCATTTTTTTACCAAGATTACAGATAATTTCAACATTATTTTAGGGTGAATATGCATCTTTATGCTGGAGAGTAACTCCCCCCCACCCCAGGAACAAGTGTATGTTTTTCTCTTTGCTCAAGCCTTCCATTATGTGATTCAGTAAAATAGAAATATTTCTCTTCACATAGATCCTGTGTATATCTTGTTGATTTCTTGATATTTTAACATTTATTTGGAATGGGATCTGATGTTTAATTTTCTTTTTCTTTTTTTATAAAGGACAATTATTCACTGTGCTTATTTTTTTAACTGCCACCTTGAGTGATTTCTCCTCTTTTTTCTAATGTTTTTTCATGTGTCTTTCAGGCATAAAATTATATTATTTGATAGAATTTAGATGATGAGTATATTGGTATTTGCTGTACACGTCTTTCAAATTTTTTGTATGTTTAAATGTTTTCTGTATTTTTGAAAATTTTCATAATATAATGCGGTAGTGAAATAATTTCATCTGATTGCACTATCCCAAGCCTTGGGTATTTCCCTATGAACTACTTATAATTATATAGATACATGAGATACTATATATCTCAGATTTATTTGGCAAAATACTTATTACCTTACTAATTATTCTTATTAAATACATTTTCATTTCTTTTTTTAAAGATTTTATTTATTTATTTGACACAGAGAGAGAGATCACAAGTAGGCAGAGAGGCAGACAGAAAGAGAGGGGGAAGCAGGCTCCCCGCTGAGCAGCGAGCCTGATGTGGGGCTCGATCCCAGGACTCTGGGATCATGACCTGAGCTGAAGGCAGAAGCTTTAACCCACTGAGCTACCCAGGTGCCCCATTTTCATTTCTTTTTTTAAAAGATTTTTTTATCCATTTATTAGAGAGAGAAGAGAGGGGGATGTGCGGGGGAGGAGCAGAGGAAGAGAAGCAGATTCTGCTCTGAGGGTGGAGCCCATCAGGGGGCTGGATCCCAGGACCCTCAGGTCATGACCTGAGCGGAAACCAAGAGTCAGACAGATGCTTGACGACCCAAGCCACCCAGGTGCCCCTTGAATACATTTTCTTTTTCTTTGCATCTCTAATTCCCCTTCCTGCCTTTTTAAATCAGAGTAGTGGTTAATTAACCCAATGACTAGGACTTATTTTATAATTTCCTATACTGAGAAATGTTTAAAAAATCAGTCATTGTTTTTAACTGATTTTAGCATAATTCATTATTTGTATTATTAATTGTTATTATCATCTATAAGCACATGCTGCACAAGGTCTCTGCCCTGGGGAGCATATCAAAGCTCACATTTAATTAATATCTTGAATTTTCATGGTATTCCAGGTAACAACAAAAGCTACAAGAGCCTAGAAATAATTAAAGTATATAATTAATATTACCAGTTTAATGTTACCATACACAATGTCCAATCAACCAAATAAATAATTATTAAAATCTCCAAGATTATTAAAATTAACTAACATCTGTTGGGACAATTTGACAATAATCTCAAGTCATGAGGCCTTATCATGCACATGCCATTAATTTTACTGCTTTTATGCTTCAATGTTCAAATAGAATAAAAGGATTAATTCTGGTTGAGTTTTTATATGAGAATAAGTACACAAATGCCTAGTTTATAAACTGATTCATTTATTCTATTATATTACACATTTTCCTGATAGGTTTTTTAGAGCAAGTACTTTGCTATAGTCTATATGTTAGACAAATCCAAACCCATGGACTTACATGAGGAACTTCTTAAGAAATCAAACATTCACATGTACGTACACTGTGTATCATTAAGATGAACTTAGTAAAAGGACATATTTGAATTGTTTGATATACTTCTAAGCCTTCTTTAATTGCATGACAGGAATGTCTTCCCCATTAGATTTTAAGTCTCTACAGGACAAAAACATGTTCTCCCTTTTTCATTTTGCCTCCATAAGCCAACTGGGGAGCTGCTTTGTTCATAGAGAACAAATAAATATAATAAGTAAATAATTGTATGAATGACAGAGCTTGTAGGAAGTAGTAGACTTTCTTATTGTAAACATTAAATGCCCTCCCTGTGTTTAGTTCTGGTCGTGAAGAAGTCAGGGAAGAACTCTAATAAGACCCTATGTGTTTTTAGACATTTGCTGCATGAACACTTACTGACTGAGCCTCACTGGGTCTGATGGGTTCTTCGTCGGATTCTGGCCCTCAACAGGAACTTTGATTTATTGTTACACTAGCCTCACAACATTGAATAGTCACTGAAGCAGTATAGCTTTTACTTATTAAGTGAACAAATAATAGGGACCTTGTGAAAGGTTGTTTTTAAAACACAGAAACCAAAATGAGGACTATGATCCTAACCACCCCCAGTTGTGCACCATCCATTCATCAAATGATCTGAAGCCTCCCTCCTGTGGTTCAGATGCTGCTGGAAAGTGCCTTTGAAATGCTCGGGAGTGCAGGAGGAAAGCCAGGAACCTCTGCCTTAATGAAAGCTGTGAACTAGAAGAGTAATGTCTGTCAGATTTACATATGGTCCTACTTTTCTTCTGACTGCATAATTTGTCTCTTCTAGCTTTGTGTTTACAATCTCATTCTATTTTGATACTCTCCCTCCCAACAATATCTGGCTTAAGAGCATTTTATCATTGGCCATGGTTTCTCTTCCAACTTCCACCTTCGCTTCTCCAAGTCATCTGGTGGTTTTACCAGCATCTCAATGGGACTGGCTCCTTCTCTGGTCATCGAGGCCATCATGCGAGCCAGCCTCTCAGGTCTTTCTAAAGTTGTAAGTCATGGCCAATTCAAGGGCTGCCTATTGTTCTAGAATCCTGGAATTGGGGTATAGTCTTCCTTCTAGTCCACTATTTTTATAGAAACAAATTTCGAAACTATTGTGCATACCTTATTAATGATCCCAACCCTTTTTTGTCAGTTACCTCTGTATCCATTGTCTATATCTGAAGTCCGTTGACTGGAGCTCCCTGCACTATTCTATTCCAAGGCGCTTGTACTGTGTTTTCTAACGACATCCAGCTCTCTGCTAATCTTTTTGGCTTCGGCAGCCCAGTGAGCTGAACTCCTCAGACAGTCTACTGTGCCTGAGAGATCTTTCTCCTGTCATGTTAGTATTTGGAAAGCAGCACTTTCCTTCAGAATTTTTGGGAGTATTTTTTATTTGGGGGCCAGCTTTTGTCAAGCCTTGAGATGCTCAAGCTCTTGAAGTTTTTTATAAGAAGCAGTTTGATCACAGATATCGGGTGAGTGTCCTGCATAGAATCGCAGAATTTTCCTCTCCTACACTGCCAGATGTACCTGTAGAAGATGAGCAATGTTCATATTTTCCTGTGTTCTATTTCTCTTAATCTAAAATGGGTTGTTTCAGAACTGGAGTTGATGTTTCTCGCCTTTTGCTTTATTTATATGGCACATATTTATATGTTGGTTTTATATTTATTACTTATTTTAACTTTAATTTATTTTGTTATATATTTATTATTATATTATTATATATTAAACTATTATATATTTAATAAAATATGTATAAATATATTTGTATATTAATTTTTTTTGATAAGACACTTGACCATGATAGTCTATTTGGGAGTATATTAAGGGATGTAGGGTACACTGTTCATTGCTCATCCTATGGCAGTTCTCCTCTTCCTCTTTGGTGATGCAACCTTGGTTTTCTCCCAGTGGTTATGTGCCTAAGCTTCCTGGGCTGGGTCATAATTGATCTGTGCCACGTGGGGGAATCTTATGTCCACAGAAGGACATATGACCTGGTTTGGGCCAATGTGAAATAGGGGTGAGAAGCTTTTGGGAAATCTTTTCTTCCCCGATGAAGAGAGGGCTGCCCCCAAGGGCTGTGTGTTCCTTCTTTCCTGCTTTCAATGTTGTCATGTGATAATATGATGCTTGGAGCTGCTGTAGGCAACTTACTTTATGAGAGACAGGCCCAGAAAACTCAGAAATATTGTTTTGAGTGCTTACATTATTGAGCTACTCAACCAACTATTTGAATCACATATCTCCAGATACCTGTTACAATAAAATATTATTATTTAGGCCATACTAGTTGTAGATTCTGTTTCCTTCTGTCAAAATAATTATATCCAACTCAAAATGTAAGGAAAAAAGAAGTCAGTGAGTATATCCCACCACATATAACTAAAATATTTGCCACATTTCCTTTCAAACACTCTCCTATGCATATATACAAATATATTTAATTTCTATTTTTATAAAACTAGTATCATATTGATATGTAGTGTTATATTCTGCTTTTTACTTATCATTGTATTATCTTGTAGTGTTGTTGAAAAGTTTCTAAAACCATGATTTACTATATGAATTGCCATAATTAATTTGCATAGTCATCTTTTAAATCTTTTTGTTTTAATTCCAGTATAGTTAACCACACAGTGTTTTATTAGTTCCAGGTGCTCAATACAGTGATTCAACAACTCTAGACATTACCCAGTGCTCATTTCAGCAAGTGTACACTTCATCCCCATGGCCTAGTTCACCCTAATTTACATATTCCTAAACAGAATGTATCTTTCTCTATTTTGTGTAGTGTTTGGGACAGAAACATTGGTTGCCTGAAAGCCATGATGTTACCTTCAGGAGAAAGAACAGATACACAGTAATTGTTAGGACCAAAGAAACTTTTAAGGGAAATTAAAATCAACCTCTCCTCTAGAAACTAATCATTACAGGGAGAAATCAGAAGAAGCACAATATAAGCGATGTGACCTTTCCAAAATAGAGCTGTGAGTCATTTTAAAGATCCAAAGAGAAGGGGCGCCTGAGTGTCTCAGTGGGTTGAAGCCTCCGCCTTTGGCTCAGGTCATAATCCCAGGGTCCTGGGACCGAGCCCCGCATCAAGCTCTTTGCTTGGCCGGGAGCCTGTTTCCCCCTCTCTCTCTGCCTGCTTCTCTGCCTACTTGTGATCGCTGTCTGTCAAATAAAGAAATAAAATCTTCAAAAAAAAAAAAAAAGATCCGAAGAGAATAAAGCTAAGGTTAACTTTTGAATGTGGGAATAGGTAATAGTTTTAAAGTCTGCTTTCTCTAAGGAATGATCAGTAGAGGCCCTCACTCTGCCCTGCTAGCTTCAGGGTCTGAAGTAATTTCAGCTGTTTATGAAGCCAAGGGGCACATAAAGAGCTCCTGGAAGTACATGTGGGACATCAAGTTCCTTACGTTTACTGAAATTGTGACCAAGAGAGCACTCAACCCTAGTTGAAATGTCTCCTAAAATGTCTGGCATGTTTCTTCTTCTATAAAGCAGAAAAAGAATGGGGGAGGAGAAATCCCTAGCTCATGGGCTCTCATGCACAGGGCCCTAACCTCATGGCATCTGCTTTTGACTGAAGCAGCAGCAGGCACGGGGCAACCAGACTGACTGTGGTTAAGGCTTATCATGAGAGCAGAATGGCTAATACTTACAGAGAGAACAGGAGCTCTGTACCTGGTTTTCATCTCCATCACTTACATAAACTGACTTTTAATGAATGCACACAATAACCCTCCTGAGATGTATCCCAGTATGGTCTCCATTTCACAGGTGAAGAATGGAGGTTAAGTTCACAGTGGCTTAGCTGATATGTAATGAAGCTGGGGTTCCAAGTCTGGAGTCCACATTCTTACTCATTGGGACAAAGATTCTCAAACATTCTTGTTCCACAGTGACCTTAATATTTCAGGATATTTTTTTTAAAGATGTTTATCTATTTATTTGACAGATAGAGAGATCACAAGTAGGCAGAGAGGCAGGCAGAGGTGGAGTGGGGGGGGGGGAAGCAGGCTCCCCGCTGAGCAGAGAGCCCGACGTGGGACTCGATCCCAGGACCCCGAGACCATGACCCAAGCCCAAGGCAGCGGCTCAACCCTCTGAGCCACCCAGGTGCCCCCAGGATATTTTTTAAATTACCCCAAGGCCATAAGAAAAACCTAATGGTGTCCTTTATTTAAATAGTTGAGTCAAAACAAACTAATTTTATGTCTTAACAACTTACTAGCCATTTTAAAATTTTTTATTTATTTTTAAAATTTCTTTTCAGTATTCCAGAATTCATTGTTTATGCACCACAACCAGTGCTCCATACAATACGCTAGCCATTTTGAAAAAGAATGCAAGTGTGGTGAAAGAAAATATATTTTAATTCATTCTTATGTAGCCATGATTCTTTTTTTTTTTAAGATTTTATTTATTTATTTGACAGAGAGACATCACAAGTAAGCAGAGAGGCAGGCAGAGAGAGAAGGGGAAGCAGGCTCCCTGCTGAGCAGAGAGCCCAAGGCGGGGCTCGATCCCAGGACCCTGGGATCATGACCTGAGCCAAAAGCAGAAGCTTTAACCTACTGAGCCACCCAGGCACCCCCATAGTCACGATTCTTTCTTAATGTGATGTGTGCACCTGCTGGGTATGGCACAGCTTCTCAAATCTTGTAATCACTGCAACCCTTATTTTGGATTCCCGTCAATTATGGCACCACATCCACTTTTTATTATGGCAACTGCCAAAAACTCAGCTTTATAATAATAAGCTATCATTGAAAGAAATATAGCATGACCTAATGTTTAAGTTTGAACTACCTCAAACTAGCAGTTCTCATAGTGTCGACAGATGTTAATTATTACTGTGTTTCCCTCCAAAATTTAAAATATCCCATGTAGCCCCTGTGAGTTCCCTGTGCAACTCTGGGGCATCTCAGTGCAGTTTGGGAACTGTGGCTTATGGGGGAACATTGCCATTTGAGTTCAGGACTCAGTAGGGGAATGAATTGTGATTACTTTTAATTAAAAAAAATAGTGTAAAATTATATTCAATGTTGCCAGTTTCATTCAAAGCTTTATATATATTTAAGTGAGGGATTCTTTCATTTGGTTTAGTATTCCTTAGAGATTAGTGTTACAAATCAGTGGAAATGCCATGACGAGAAGCCATTTGAGTCTCAGCCATTTTGGGGCTTCTACAGAAAAACGTGGAGCTGGACTAAATAGTCCCCTCCCCCTCTTTTTTTGACTAAATGGTTTCTAAAGTTCTTCCTAAACTTTGCTAGAATTTATACACTCGGTTCTTTTTTTTGCACATTGTTGTTCCATACCCAGATATTCTTCTTCTAATTTTCTTAAGCATGGAGTCATAAGCCATGATGCTGTAAACAGATTCGAGATCAAAGAGGGCAGACTTTCTGGATTCTACTTTGAGCTCCTTGATATGCCATCTCCTCACCTTTTTGTACCTCATTCTCTTAAGCTATAAAATAAGGACAACTGTGTTCATGTCACCAAATGTGGTAGGGCTAAAACAGTTAGTGTTACATTGTAAAGCATTATATGCCTCTATTATGAAGATGACGAGTACAGGTTTATATTCTAGAAGTGTTAACTGTCCAGATTAGCTGTGGGCTGTGGTAATAATTGCATATTTTTAAGGAAAAAATGCTTTTTAAATTTTCTTAATTCATTATCTATATGCCAATCCCACACCACAATTTTGCCTATGATTATTTTAATGTTGGGTTGATTAATAAGTAGTTTTAATGCAATGTGTTTTCAGGCTATCTTTGTTTATCTTGATGCCTGATCATTTTGATAGTATCTAACAAATTTTTTAATATTTTGAGCATATTTTCAAACAAAAAATGGACACGTATCATATTACTCTAAACTTGCTCATCATTCCATCAAAAGTTACTTTCCTAACCATCCACTCCTGCCCTCCTTCCCCCTAAAATTGAAAACATCACTTTGTTAGTACATTATATACAGATTTTTCTTAGCAAAAATCATAGAGGTCAGAAAATAACATTTTGATGCTTTGGGGAATAAGGTATTAGAAAACATATTTTCATCTTATTCATGAGGTCATTGAGAATGTGCTAAAGCTGTCATTTATAACATTACAGTTTCTTCTTTTTCTTAATGGAATTTTCTCTGTTCTAGGTATGAAGAATGTTGTACTTCTATAACCTGCTTTTTCAACTTTTTTTTCTCTTTTGCTTTGGCTACTACTAGTAAGTTCAAAGACAAGTTTAGCACATGCACAGGATTTCATGGTTTCCATTTTATATGCTAACAGAGCTCCTGATCCAGTGAATTCCTTGCCCCTTATTTTTCCTTTGCCTCATTTTATCTGAACAATATTAATTTTATTTTATCTTGTCTATTTGATGCATTATTTAAAAATACACCAAATCATTTGTAGAAAGATTCATGGACTAGATAAAGGTTAATTATCATATATTTTAAAATTATTCAAATGAATGAAAATACATCAGGCTGGTTTTCTATCAGTCCAGGGCCTGATGAAGAATGGCACATTCAAAAAGGAACAAACACCTCAACATTTTTTTTTTTTTTTTTTTGGCTCGCTGATCTCCTGCCAGCATTCAAACCCAATAGGAAGATGGATGGAGGGCAAGGGAGCCTAATGAGGTGGTCCCAATAGACCAGCCTCTGTCAAGGGGCAGAGAATAAGGTGGAGAAGGGTGGTGAGTGGTTCTGTATGTACAAAATGAAAGATTGCAACATATCTAGCAATGGTTAATAATGGAGACAAATAGTAAAGAGAGGTGAATTTATAGACTGGAGGGAATAATATATGGCACCTACATTCCTATAGATCAGTATTTCAACAAGGAATATTCAAGAAATCCATGTCATCCAATAATACAGGATCAAATATACTAAAGAAAACTCAACACTGAATGAGTATAATTTCATCATGTAAAATGAAATAAAAAATTATAGCATATTTTCAAGACCAAAAGTCGTAAAAATAGGAATTGCATACATGTTTTGCTCATCACTAACTGCACTCAAATTAAATAGAAAATTTAGTGTTGAAATTCAGATCATCTGTGTATTCTTTGTTGTTTTTTTCTTGGTACATACTCAGGGCAATAGTTGCAGAAATAACAAGACAAAGATGAAGTACATTTGGAATAGTAAAATTCAGCACATAAAACATCAGAAGAATAATTTCAGACATTTGGATGTGGACATTTAGAGAGTCTTGAAGACAGATACTTTTGTCAGCCAACATGTTTTATGCAAATAAGAATTTAATAAGGACGAAAGCTATGAACTAATATTTTTAAATGTTTTCTACCCCCTGCTCAAAGCCCCCCCTCCCCTAAGCCAAAGTAAGTTGTTATAGTTATTAGCATTTCCCTCAATCTGGTTTCTTTGCTCTAGCATGGAGATGAAATAATTCCTTATTTCTCAAGGTAAACAGAAAGAAAGGAAGAAAAAAGGCAAATGAAAGGAAAGGAAAAGAAGGCTGGGTACTGAGAAGAGACAGGATGAATTTAAATGATTGGAATAGCTTGAAATGGGTGTAGTCAGGAAAATAACCCCTTGCTGTTATGTCACGGAAATATTTACCATTGTCACTTGCTCTGATAATTACTGTGGCTCTTTGTGGATTTTAAATTAGTTTTGCCAATTGTGCCTGTTCATGTTCTCTGCTCATTTAGATCTAAACATTTATCAGCGAGTTAAATAATAAATTTTGCTTGATTTGAAAAATTAGACTGTTGTTCTTTCCATCAGTCACTTGGTGAATTAAATCAGATTCCAAAAGCTACTTAATAGCAACTAAGTCTACTGAGTATTGACTTTAATTAATTTTCTGCCTCTGCCTCTGACAAGCAATCAAGAATTAAACCAAATTTAACTGCTTGAAATGCAATCTCCTTCTTTGGTATATCTTCAAATCCCTGCTAATATAATAGCTCAAACCCATTCGTTGTTCTTACAGTGAAAACTCTGTGTAGGTGCAATTTTTTTTAATTGAGTTCTCCATCTTGAATGCATCAAGTTGCTGAAATTCTTGATCTAAAACTCAGGCATTTTAGAAACATTAGTTAACTCCTATCTCCTAACTAAACAATACTCTTAATTTTCTGATAGTCTTCAAGTCATGTCTAGCAAACCATTTAGTCCATTCCTGAGAAGCTTCAGTTTCTGAAATGAGCTTTCACTTCTCCCTGATAAAATAACAGCTTTGTTGGACATGCTACCGGATACTTATACGTTAGCCTTCCACTGGATTGTCTTACATCCCAGAAGAAGTGTGTATGGGAACAAATAAATGGAGGTGACTCCAAGGGTCATGGGAAATTTCCATGGCATACAGAGCAATGTGAGATATGTCTAAGGAAAATATTTAGTTTCATAATTTGGGAATAGGATTTCATTTAGCACTTTTGGAACATGTGTTTAAATCAGTAGGCAGTAAGCTCAGGAAAATAGTGCTGAAGTGCATGAGCTTTCTATCGTTTCGTCATGAACTCTGATGGCTCGAAAACACTGACAGAGTGATGAAAGAACATGGACTATGGAAACATACCCACTCCATTTCCTAAGTGCTGCATGTAGAAGTGTCTTGGGGTTGTTTTGTTGTTTTGCTGTGTCATGCCCAGAATTTATTGCATTATTACCTTCATTCTCCATTTCCTTTAGGCTTACAGGACTCTGGGCCCAAAGGAAGATTTGAACCTGTTTTATCCAGTCTACCACCTGGTGCCAAGTCTGTGAACCCCCTTTGCATTTCCCAATCTCCCCGGCAGTAGCAGATGTTGAAGGAAACACATTAAGTGAGCTATAAATATCTCTGCTATTTGCTTACCTTGGACTTATCAATTATCAGTAAGTTCTCTGTGAGCCAAGTAAGAGGGGGCCCAGATTGAGGCTACCTAGAAATGGATGCCTTTGATATGCAGAGAACGCTTCGTGCCATCTCTGTAGATTTCTATCGCCTCCAGTTTTTTCCCCTCTCAGAGTTTAACTTCTAAGTGCCCACCAAGCCAACTGCCAAAACCAAACCAAACAAGGCAAGGTTTGGTCCTTGTGGGATCACCCTGCCACGGGTGCTGGCCGGCTGACGGCCACAGGCTGGGCTGTACTACCACAGCCCTAGCAGGACAGCACAAACGGTGGTCGCCACAGTGTTCTTCACTCTAACAGTCTGTATCTGAAAAGTACGTTACTGTGATTTTGGAAATGATCTCATGCTATTGGGACACATGTCTCTTTTAGAACCACATCGGGACTATTTAATACTAGTCTTTGTGTTTATGACACAGAATTCACATCCAGGAGACAGAATTGCAGAGCAGTGTAGTCCAAACTGGACACAGAGTATGTGAGTTTGAAGCCCGCATACATCGCTTGCTGGCTGCATCGCGTGACCCTTTTTTTTTTTTTTTTAAAGATTTATTTATTTATTTTAGAGAGAGGGAGCTAGCAAGTGAGCAGCAGGGGAGGGGCAGAAGGGGAGAGAAATGCTGAAGCCAACTCCAGGCTGAGCCCAGAGCCCAGTGCAGGCCTTGTTCCTTGGACCCTGAGATCATGACCTGAGTGAAAATCAAGTGTTGCCCACTTAACCAACTGAGCCACCCAGAAGCCCCTCCACCGCATGACCTTAAGCAAGTTGCTTAATCTCTTTTTTTATAAAATGAGAACAGGGGTGCCTAGGTAGCTCAGTCAGTTAAGCGTCTGCCTGTCAGTTAAGCGTCATGGTCTCAGGGTCCTGGGATCGAGTCCTGAATGGGGCTCCCTGCTTCTCCCTCTGCCTGCTGCTCTCCCTGTGCTCTTTCTCTCTGACAAATAAATAAATAAAATCTTGGAAAAGAAAATAAATAAAATGAAAGCAACAAAAAGACACAAAAAGTGCCCTTGGATAGTGCTTGCCTTTGGCAAATGTAAAATGAACATTCCCTATTACTTTTATTAGTTTTGGATAAACTCTGTTGAGGCCATCTTTAACTAGTGTCAGGCCAGTAGTGATAAATTAAGTCCAGGCAGAACTCTTGACAGTTTCTGTACTTACTTTAGATGCGGCAGACTTTTCAAGGAATCATCACACTGGATCATCTACCCTTTATCTTTAGGCTTTACTGTGCTTCAGTCTCGTAAGTGGATGACAAAGAATTCTATCTTGAAAGAGATCTGGAAAAGGCTCCTCCACAACTTCCTCTTATGACAAGCAGATGCTGGCACCGGGAAACTGTCTCGAATCTTACCTAAATCTTTTTGTGTTGCAGTTTGGACCTACTTCCCTATTCTTTTCTTGGTCAAGAGGAGAGGTCCCAGGGGGCTGGATTTTGTAAGTTTGAGGGCGGAACTGAGAATGCCCAACTTGGGGTAGGAGATCATTATTCTGGACCCAGTTTTGTCCCAACTTTTCCAGGATGAGCGTGGAAAAGCCACCAGTTTTCTTGCCTGTAGATGATCTTTCAGGTTTATTTCACCTCCAGTCTGCTGGGACTCTCATAAACATATTGATAGGTGAATATGTCTTTGAAATCATCTTTTTGGTATAACCCAAATAAATTGTCTACCACAGGGCCTGGTTTATAGTAGGAATGCAATCGGTTTTTCTTCCTCTTGATTCTCTTCACCCTTTTTACCTCCCTTGGCATTAAGAGGAATTCCATTATTGGAAAATGGTTTCTGTGATGATGGTCTATTGTAATTCTTAGATCCCTCATGTATTGCGACTTAATTAAGAGCCCTTTAGCAATAAACACTGGAAAAGAAATAGGACTTGTTCATTAAAGATAATGGGCAAAAAGGAAATAACAGTATCAATTGTCCTTGCTCTCCTGGTCAAGGTGCTCATCACTGGGATAGGGGGTAGTGGTTGATGGTGTTAAAGACTTACTCCAGGATTGCCTTATGGCTGGTTCCCGACCCCCATTTTGAGTTGTTTTGCTTATTCTGATAGAAATTAAGGAGTCTAGTTTCGTGTTAAAATACATTTAAACCCAATACAGCCCAACACCCACCTATAGGGGGCTTCACTCTATTTTCATACTCTCTGCATTTACTTTTTAAAGATCAGAGCAAAACTAGCTTCTTCCAAGTCATCCATTTGTCTTTACTGATTACTTTAAGAGTACATTTGTGTGTGTGTGTGTGTGTGTGTGTGTGTGTGTGTGTTGAGAGAGAGAGAGAGAGAGAGAGAGTTGAGGGAATAGGGAGAATGGAGCTTACCTCTAATGAACTCAGTTATTTTCTGCAATATGAGATATCAAAATATTTCTCCAGCCAGATTTTGCTGACTGGTACAAAATTATAACTGATTCCCTCTCGCCATTTGTACCCTGAATATGAGTATATCCAGGAGTGGAAACATAATATCTTGCAAAAGAATGTCTCCTGTAGAGAGCATAACACATGCCTTACCTTTCCAAGGCAAATAAGAGCAACCACATTTAATTAATTACAAACAGAACTCGAAAAATGCTCTGTATGGGTGGTTCTCAAACTTGGCTGTGCCTTGGAACTACCTGAAGAGCTTATAAAATACTGATGTCTGGGTCCAGCTCCCTAAGGTCTGCTAGAAGTTGTCTGAGACACAGCCCGGGCATTAGAGTTTTAAAACCTTCTCAGGCGACTCTAATAGATAGCGATGTTTGAGGATCGCTGATCTACATCTGTGCACCTCCAAGTTCACTTACCAAAAAATTCTGTGAGGGGAGAAGCAACATTAAATTTAGATTCCTTAATGGCAAATCAATTGTTTCCGAACTATGAACATAAATACTTCCCCCTTTAGATTACTGTGTTATAGAAAATAACTGAAGGTAAGGTATGGGAATTGTGTCTTCTTCAGTGGATCCAACATAGCCATGAAGTAAAGGAGATAGACCTGTATGCTATTCTTAAGTAACACATTCAGAGATGGCTAGTGGGTGGTTCCACAGATCTAAGGCCTGGGTGGTTCCACAGATCTAAGACATGCTCTCACCTCCTATCTTGTTGCCCTTCTGTTTTTAATAATGTGATTCCTCAGAGCAGAATAGCTGCTCAAGCTCAAGCCATCATCACAGCAGGACAGAGGGAGGAGCAAAGGATGAACCATTCAAGGATACTTGCTAGAAGTAGAATAGGATGCTACCACTTATATTCCTTTAGCTCATTGGTTCTCAGCTGGGGAAAATGTTGGCTCTCAGGCCATACTGGACAATGTTTCAAGATGTTTTTGGTTGTCAGGTTGGGGAGTATTGGTATGGTAAGTAGGTATCTGCTGCTAAACATTGCCCACTGCCACACAGTGAATTATCTGACCTAAATTGTCGATGGCAGAAATGTTGAGAAACCCTACAAAGTCTGGCTATAAGTTGATCATATGGCTATACTGAGCTGACAGGAACATAGAAAATTGTAATATTCTGAGAGGTTATCTGCCTATTTAAAAATCAAGGATTTTATTACCAAAAAAGGTAGAATGGACATGGGGCAGAAGGAGCAACCTGTTGTCTGTACCATATTGTCCTGTAACTTCCGACTCCCACCAAAGAGGTTTGAAAGTTGAAGTTTGTTCCCTTATCCCTTATGATCCATCACTTAGCCATGGTGCAAATTCATACCCTGCATGAACGGGCCACTTTCTGAAGCAAAACCAGCCATTGGCATAAGCAGAAATGCAATTTTAATGAGGGCTTTTCTGGCTACTGTTCTTGAAAAGCTGGGGTTATATTGTCATGAGTTAATCTCTCATGAATATTCAGGAGAAGCCTGCTGGGCATTGACTACAGCAGTAGTAGGTTACAAAAGGAGTTGCCTGTACATAATGTGCACTTTGCATTTTCCTCCCCCCTCCCGTTATGTAGAATGAGGAAGTAGAGCAAGAGCACCATGATGTCCACCTCCTGTGGTCTCTTCCAGCACTGAACATGTGCAGAAATAACATAATGGAATAAAGTGAAAGTTCAAGTACATCCAAGCCACCTCTTTATCTTACGGATGAGAAAAGCAGGCCCGGAAACAGGGCCTTGGGTCCCAGCCTTTCTTTAAAGTAAACGTGTGATCTCAGGAAAGTTCCTTATCCACTCTCAGCATTAATTTTCCAGTCCCTAATGGGAAAGCATTGCAGGAGACAACATCTTGAGTCCCTTCTAACAGTAAGCTAGGTGGTGCCATGAAGATCTCTGATTCTAGGAGGTGGTCTAGGAGCTTCACCTAGACTTAGAGTATGTGGAGTGAAGGAGCTGAGACTAGAACTCGCCTTCTGTATCTGAGCTCCTTTGTGGGTTTTGTGTTTTTGCTTTTGTTTTCAGGTTTATACTGGCTATCAGTTAGCATTATGGGAATGTGAATATGCTGAGAGGCCAGGCTTTCCATGAAGACGAAGTTGTTAAACAGTGTTAAAATTCTAAATTTTCTAAATTTAGACTTTTTTGGTTCTGTTTCAACTCAATTCAATTTCAGTTCTAGGGTAGTAACAATTCACAGATAATGAATAACATTGCCTGAACTTTGGAAGAAAATCACGGAGATTCTGTCTATAAAGCAAATTCTTCTTAAAGCCCATGTCTTTTTATAATGACTTTATACATACATCATATAAACCCTTTCTATTTTTTAAATACCAAGGCCAACTATTACATCTGATCTGGATTTATTGTGGGGTTTAGAAGCTTAAAAGGAAGGACATCAAGATAGAATTTAGCAGTTTGCCATTAAGTTTTCCTCAGATGGGGAAAGTTTCCCCACAGTGAATTTCTTTCATCTGATTGATACACTTAGGTACAGCAAGCTTCATCTACTATGCAGAAAGCATCACAAAAATGCTTTTTTTTTTTAAGAAGTTATGGAGACTACTAAGTTTTCTGGAATATCTTTTCTTGGGCTTGATCTCTTGTGAATGTTGGAGGCAAACACAGCCATATCAGGGCAGTGACATCATAGTGACTGCCTCCTCTCCTAAACTACACAGTTTCCTTCAAAGGAATGAGAGAGAAGACTCCCACTGAAGAGAAAATGGATTGTCCCACCAGTGGATGCTGCCCAGTGCCATTCAAATGTGACATTGTGACTCATGTGGATCAATAATTTCCTTATAATTTTTATAACCTGTTGTCTCTTCCCAAAATTGCTCTATGCCTTCTGAGAAAAAGCTGTGGGTCAGGGCTAATCTCCCTTGTAGATGAAACTGCCTTGAAAAACTTAATATAAATTCTACCAGTTGACATGTATTGGGCCTCTTTTGCAATCCAGAACCCAGAATAATGTGGGCCTTAACTGCATCATAATCTCAATGTTGATGTACTGTTTTCTAACATTTCGTATTTTACTTCTCACAACACTGCTTTATTTGCTTTTCATCCCGTAGAGTGTAACCTCTATAAAACAAGTTGACAAAACCTACAAAGAACAGAAATATTTTTAACATGTAGATAAACATTTTCCTAGTTCCTATCAGAGAGTTTTGGAAAAGTTAGTAAATTTTTAAAGAGCTCTCAGTATATCCAAATATTTTGAAAAGTGAGTTCTTTGAAAGTTGCCATAGCAGCAGGTATTTGAAGCTGGAAATATCTTTGAGATTATATGTTATGTCAGTGTTGAAATTGTCTTATTATAGAAAATGTCACAGATTTTCAGTTCAACATTTCTTGGTAACAGTCACGGTAGGTAAGAAAAATCTGAGAAAGAAGTAGGGAATGCAGCTATTGCTAATATTTCATTTAACTTAGCCTTCCTAGACAATTTAAAAAGAATGAAATACATTACTTTGTGCATATTTCTTTCATTCAGAATAACCCCATTTCTTTGATAATGACATTCAGCACATATCAATAACCAGGTGTAGATATCTGCCAAAGATGCAGGTTGCATTTCACATAATATGTCCAATTTTGCTAGGCTAGTTGTGTAAACAGAAGATGATTACTTATTCAACCGAGATCAAACAAAGTAAAAGAGCAAAAGTGTTAGATGTTACCTTCATGGTGACATCCAGGGAATCTTCTTCAGGGTTGATTAACTTTACATGGGACTCTGAAATAATTATGACTACACATGCTGGAGAATGAAATGTTCCCATCAGGCAATGATTACAACCAACATCAAGAGAGAATTTCAGGCAGGCAATCAGAAATCATCAATTATTCAGAGTTTCTGCAAGAGATGAAGTTAGCTCATAAAAGTGCTGAAGTGAACAACTCGATGGGATTTTAAAGGAAGCAGATGGCCCCATTTTGGGTCCTTACAGTTGACTTACCCAAACTGTATACACAGGTTCAAACAGATTATGGCCCGTGGTAACAATCAGCTTGTATTGTGACATTCATCGTTACCAACACTCGTTTACAAAATGCTCTTCAGCCACAGGGATCGTGAACAAAGCAGAGAAATGATTGTTTAAACGGATTCTATTTCTCTTGGACTTTGGCTGCCCAGACCCCATGTTTTTCCTCAAAATACAAATTACTAATTTACATACCAAAGAGGCACAAAATAACTATTATATTTGTTTGCCTGCGTGTGTTTGAAGCATATTGTTTTACCCCAAGGTAGCTACTTTGTCTATTCATCTTTAAGATTTGTCCTGTTGGTCATTCTTGATGAAACAGCTTCACAGCTCAGGGATTCAAGCTAGCAGATTCAAGGGAAGTTCCCGTAACATTGGAGCAAGAAGGGATATCAGCTTTGCATAATGAGCATTTCCACATCTTAAATGTGAGGTCGCTGAAGTACATAGACTCAATCAAATATCTTGTCCACATCACACAAACATTAGGGGCGAGGCCCAAACCAGAATGGAGATATTTCCATGATCTCTTTATTGCTGATTTAAAATGCACTCCAAAACTTAGGGACTTAAAACCACAATGATTTATTTCTCATGATTTTTTTAGTTGACTGGGAGGGTTTTCTGCTGGTTTCTTCTGGGCTTACATGCATGGTTGCATTTAGCTGCAATATCATTTGGGCCTAATGGAACACAATGGGTTTCCTCACCTGCCTCGTAGCTGGTACTGGTTGTCAGCTGGGCTACTTGGGATCTGTGTGGCTTGTCATTATCAAAGGAGCTGGACAAGTTTCCTTACACGACAATCTCAATCAATGTCCAAGAGAGCAAAAGCCAAAGTTGCAAGCCTTCTTAAGACCTAGGTTCAGAGCTGGCAGAGTCCCTCTTGTCCTATTCTGTGCGTCAAAACTAGCTACAGGGACAGATCAGGGAAAAGAAGGAGAAATGCATTCACTTCTTAATGAGAGAAATAGCCCAGTGCTGTTGCTGAGGAGGCTGGAAGACATTGCCATAGCCATCTTCGAAAGGGCACTTCACCAGGCTGTCAGTTTCAATAGGTAAGGACAACATTCTGGGTAAGTCCAGCCCCCTCGCCATCTGGATCACTACTGCTTTCACAGAGAATGTGTGCGACCAAGTCTGTCTGTAAACACTTGGCCAACATCCCATTTGCAGTGAAAGAGCTTCTTAATTGTGATTGTTCGGTTTTATAGATCAGCGAAAACTTTAAAACCATCTAGTAAAAATAACTAGGTTCTCTTTTAAAATTAAATTGATTTGAAACCTAATACACTTTACAAAGTAATAAAACCTTGAGAAAGCCTTTCTCTGCTCTTAAGTAGAATCCTTAAAGTTTGATTAGTTTCCAACTGAAAGCTGTCAAGTTGAGCAAAAAGCCTGTGTTCACAGTTTATGAGGGATGCCATTTGGTAACCTGAAGGTGGCAGATGTGAGGGCCAACAGTGGAGGGTGGTAGTGGGGCTGGGGGCCAGGGGCCTCCAGCTGCTTTCCTGATGGGCTTTCTGTCAGAGTCTCTCTTCTGAGGAACGTGACTCCTTGCTAGTGGCTGTAAGTCTTAGAATAAATATTTCACTAGTCATGATGGTTTTGAAAACTTAAAGCTGTGAAGGACACATTGGAATCTCTGTGATTTACGATAAAGCTGAAGGAAACTTGATCATTCCAGGCCTGCCGTATGTAGCTGTGTGGAATGTGCAAATGAATTAAACTAGCAAACCCCACAGATTTTGTTTCTTGATTAAAAAAAAAGTCTTAAATCAGATCAGCTAACAGGCAATTTGAAACAGGGATTTAGCAAGGCAGCTGTTTTAAATGAAATTCCTTCCAAATGCTTCTCTCTCCCTTCCCCCTTCCATATTTTTCTTGCAAGGACTCAGAGAAGCTTCTCTTCCTAATTTTCTTGGCTCTGGATATGAGTGATTAAAAAAAAAAAAAAGCCTGCAGTTGTCCTGTAACTTCACACATTACTCCTCTGTCAGTTTGCTCTTGGAGGATAGGTAATGTGTCTTACCCATCCTGGCATACCCATACAATCTCATGCCCTGGGCATAGTAATTCTTTGTATGGTACATAAGATCAATAAAATGTGCAAATGTGCCCTTTGGTATATTACTAAATTTAATTATGACAAATATCGTTTTAAATTTTTAAAAAATTTTATTACAAATGTCTGAAGAGAAAGTCAGAGGAAACATTTCTTTTTTCCTTTATAAAATGAGCATTAAATGACTCAAAGAAGTTAAAAAACTTGCCAAAGTGTATACAATATTTAGATGGCTAAACCAGTTAGAGCCCAAGTCCCCTGACTTGTAGCTCTGTTCTTTTTCTATTATTCCATGTTGCAATTCTGTTATAGGTGTTCAATAAATACTCATTGAATGAATGAGTAAATCTTCTTGTTATTGTGTTTGTTACTGGACATTATAGCTTCATGAAGATGGCATATTTTAGAATCTAAAATTCAGATTAGCACTCTTGTTCTAAAACATAGTGATTCTTTGACTCTTGTCTTTAGTAACCCATGAGCAAACCAAACTGGCTAAAAAAGCAAGGAAATGATTCAGGTTGTTTGGATAAGGATTGGTCTGAAATGATAGATGCTAGGAAGTGGTCAGACGTTGTAAGCTGAATTTTCTGCTCCTTGTGGCATACATCCACATTCCCTTCCTAAAACTCTTGGACAAAATTGTAAATATTTTAGATTTTGGAAAAAAATGTAACATATATTCTGAATACTATATATGTATATGTAGATATATATGTACATGAACATTAGGTAGTACCACATAACAAATGTATTAATATTTTTGCAATGAAATGAATATTTTTAGTAGGATAAAGTCTATTAATAACCTCAGGTCAGACTTTGACACTCAGTGAGCTTTAGAGCAAACTTACAAAAACACGTATAGTTTCTGAGTTTTCAATTTTGGAATTCTGAGTAAGAGATTGTGAACTTGAATTCCAGTGAGAAGGCTGGTCATGTGTAAGTAGATTTTTTTCGAGAAAGGGAAGACTTTCTTTGAGTGACAACCATTTGGAAAGCAAATGCTCAAACAAAGCCAACACACCCCGCTGTTCGTCTTGTGCCAATGGAAGAGAAAAGGGAAGGTTTCTTTTCTAGATGGAGAGGCACTGCTCCTCTAAATCTGTGTGGTATGCATTTCTGTACTAAATCACTAGTAACAAATCTCATCTCTCAGGCGGAGAGCATCATGTGGAAGCTTTTTCATGCCCATTTGAGTGAACTTTGTAAATAATAAGCATTTCCAGGGAAATCGACACTTTATTTTTATTATATGTCAGCCCATTATCTTACCTGGCATGTGTCAGGAAAACAAACACAATCTCCGGCTATGTTTTTCTTCATCTGTGTGCTCAGTAACCAAGGGTCCAATTAATGGCTACTACTTTTTTGGCCCAAAGCTGTCATATTCCCAGAGGAGATACCCAGTGGAGAAAAGGATCACTGTGGAAGCTCAAATGCTGTAGATCAATCCACATCGATCCACTCAACCCTGAAAAAGGGAGTGGGGGTGGGATACTTTAAAATAATGACTCTTACAAATCCCACCTCTTAAAATCAGAGACCAGACTTCCTCCATGTCATTTTCAAAGTGAAAAGAGAATTATTTTCTTAAGTCACATTTTATTTTTCTGGGAACCTCTTCCCTGCTGGTTTCATCTGGTGTATACATGAACTACCATAGCAACAATCTCTGTCATCCTTGTCACTGATCCGGAGTCAAAGTTACCAGAGAGCTTCTTGAGAAAATTTGCAATAGAAGGAAGTGTGGATCCTGTGAAAAATGTGAGTCCCACATCACTGTAAGTCAATCAAAGATCCTGGCAAATGGATATTATCTCCAGCCACCAAAATGTCTCTGCATAAAGCATATGTAATATGAATGTCCCTGTGATATGTACAGCTTCAGATAAAAGTGAGCTTTTAAAAAAACATAGTGTTTTCTAAAAAAAAATGAGCCTGGAATGGTTGTGAAACCCAGTTGGATTGAGGCATGACATTAGTAAAGAGAGCAGCTGTAGCTAAAAGATAAAACAGGTATCTTTCAAGGTATTGGAGAGCTCAGATTATGAAAGTTAGCAAAATGAGATTAAGTCACGTGGGAAAGGAAGAGGGAAACTATTAGTTATCTATTGCTTCCCTAGTTTGAGCCAGCCAATGAAATCTGTGTGTGTGTGTGTGTGTGTGTGTGTTCCTATTTTATCATTACAATATTTCTACTGAAAGAGCCCCCTGACTCACTCTCTTCCTTACTTCCATCCTTCTCTGTACCTAGCAGCTATAATGATTGGTTTACACATGGAAACATAACTCACCTACCTGAAACTCTCCAGTGGCTTCCCATTTCACTTTGGAAATACACAAAATTTGTAACATGCCCACAAGGCTCCATAGGACTGGCCTGGGTCTACCTCTGAAGCCTCATCAGGTACTGCCCACCCCCTGTTCCCCCTGCTCTCTACACATCAGCCTTCTTCCGGTTCCTTGCCCATGCAACTTTCTTTCTTCCTGCAGGGCTTTGCACATGCTGCCTAAAGTCCCCTTATTCCAACTTGCTGCCAGGTTTCAATTTCAATGTCAGATCTTCCGGGAAATTGCCCCTGGTCACAGACTTGATTTCATATATATATATATATATATTTATATATATATAATAATAATAATATATATATATATATATATTTTATTATTATTTTTTAAAACCTGCACTTTTCTTTGACATAATTCCTTACTATTTTTAATTATATAGTTACTGGTGTGATTGTGATTTCATCACTCTTCCCACAAGATTCTCAATTCATTTAGGTGTGGAATTGTGTCTGCTTGTTCCGTTCTCAATTCCCAGTGCCAAGCCAAGCTTGCAGAACATAAAACCATTCCATAAACACTTAAATAAAAGAGACAGATGTCACTTTTATCCCCTGTGTCTTCTCTTATTGACAATGACAATATCCCATGCCCTGTGCTACCTGACCAGTTTCTCTCAGATGTGAAATGAGCACAAGCACATATTTCTTATTCAGTTGGGGTGGGACCTGCAAGCAGAACCTCATGATGAAGTAGAAAGAGGCCTGGGTAAGAAGCAAAGGCACCCCGCTCTCTTCTGGGCTCCCCATCCAGGTTGGTGGCTTTTCCCAAGTCAATTTATTTCAATGTCTATTACACTTCTTATTTGTAAAATGTGATAATATCTCTTCCACCTCTTCATAAAATCATATCAGAAGTAAGGTGATGAAGATGAAGGTTGTCTGGAATGTCTTATATAATCTAATTATGTGGTCAATTTCTTTTTTTTTTTTTAAGATTTTATTTATTTGTTTGACAGAGAGAGAGAGATCACAAGTAGGCAGAGAGAGAGAAGGAAACAGGCTCCCTGCTGAGCAGAGAGTCCGATGCGGGGCTCCATCCCAGGACGCTGAGATCATGACCTGAGCCGAAGGCAAAGGCTTTAACCCACTGAGCCATCCAAGCGCCCTCAATTTCTTTTTTAATTAAAGTCATGTTCCCATACATACTTATAATCAAAATCAAACTGTATTGAAGGGAAAGGATCTAGGTTTCCAAATACACCTTCAAAATAATAAGAACTATAATAAATAAGCAACAGAAATTCCTGGAACTACATCCTAGCATTCCAGAACACAAAAGATAATATTGATCTGAAATTTCTGGATCTGAAAAGCTGAAGCTCTTATTAGAAGGGGGAATAGTTACACCTGCAAAATTATGTAGGAGAAATAGTCTGTCCCAGATAAATTATCATATGTCTCATTAAACAACTACTTAAAACAAGACAGTTCTAACTGACAAAAGGCAGATGTAGACACTGAAAAATAATACTGGATCATTAATTAATTAATTAATTAAATTTTGTGTGTGGGTGTTCCAAAATTCACTGTTTATGCACCACATCCAGTGCTCCATGCAATACATGCCCTCCATAACACCCATCACCAGGCTCACCCCCTATACCCCCAACTCTAAAATCCTCAGTTTATTTCTCAGAGTCCACAGTCTCTCATGGTTCGTCTCCCCCTCCAATTTCCCCCAACTCACTTCTCCTCTCCATCTCCCAATGTCCTCCGTGTTATTCCTTATTTTCCACAAGTAAGTGAAACCATATGATAATTGACTTTCTCTGCTTGACTTATTTCACTCAGCATAATCTCTTCCAGTCCTGTCCATGTTGATACAAAAGCTGGGTATTCGTCCTTTCTGATGGAGGCATAATACTCCATTGTATATATGGACCATATCTTCTTTTTTTATTTTATTTTATTTTTATACTTTATTTTTTTTTCAGTGTTCCAAAATTCATTGTTTATGCACCACACAGTGGAGCATATCTTCTTTATCCATTCATCTATTGAAGGACATCTTGGTTCTTTCCACAAGTTGGCGACTGTGGCCATTGCTGCTATGAACATTGGGGTACAGATGGCCCTTCTTTTCACTACATCTGCATCTTTGGGGTAAATACCCAGTAGTGCAATTGCAGGATCATAGGGTAGCTCTATTTTTAACTTCTTAAGGAATCTCCACACTGTTTTCGAAAGTGGCTGCACCAACTTGCATTCCCACAACAGTGTAAGAGGGTTCCCCTTTCTCCACATCCCCTCCAACACTTGTTACTTACTGTCTTGTTAATTTTGGCCATTCTAACTGGTGTAAGGTAGTATTTCAATGTGGTTTTGGTTTGAATCTCCCTGATAGCTAGTGATGATGGACATTTTTTCATGTCTGTTAGGCATTTGTATGTCTTCTTTGGAGAAGTGTTTGTTCATGTCATCTGCCTATTTTTTGACGTGATTATCTGTTTTTTGAGTCTTGAGTTTGAGGAGTTCTTTATAGATCTTGGATATCAGCCCTTGGTCTGTGGTGTCATTTGTGAATATCTTCTCCCATTCTGTGGGTTGCCTCTTTGTTTTGTTGACTGTTTCCTTTGCTGTGCAGAAGATTTTGATCTTAATGAAGCCCCAAAAGCTCATTTTCACTTGTTTCCTTTGCCTTTGGAGGCATGTCTTGAAAGAAGTTGCTGTAGCCGTTGTTGAAGAGGTTACTGCCTATGTTCTCCTCTAGGATTTTGATAGATTCCTGCCTCACATAGAGGTCTTTTATCCATTTTGAGTTTATCTTTGTATATGGTATAAGAGAATGGTCGAGTTTTATTCTTCTACACATAGCTGTCCAATTTTCCCAGCACCATTTATTGAAGACACTGTCTTTTTTCCACTGGATATTTTTTCCTGCTTTGTTAAAGATTATTTGACCATAGAGTTGAGGGTCCATATCTGGGCTGTCTATTCTGTTCCACTGGTCTATGTGTCTTTTTTGTGCCAGTACCATGCTGTCTTGGTGATCACAGCTTTGTAGTAAAGCTTGAAATCAGGCAACATGATGCCCCCAGTTTTGTTTTTCTTTTTCAACATTTCCTTAGCAATTCTGGGTCTCTTCTGGTTCCATACAAATTTTAGGATTGTTTGTTCCAGCTCTTTGAAAAATGCCAGTGTAATTTTTATCAGGATGGCATTGAAAGTATAGATTGCTCTATGCAGTATAGACATTTTAACAATGTTTTTTTTCTTCCGATCCATAAGCATGGAATACTCTTCCATCTTGTTGTGTCTTCTTCAGTTTCTTTCATGAGTATTGTGTAGTTCCTCAAGTGCAGATCTTTACCTCTTTGGCTAGGTTTATTTCTAGGTATTTTATGGTTCTTGGTGCTATAGTAAATGGAATCGATTCTCTAATTTCTCTTTCTATATTTTCATTGTTAGTATATAAGAAAGCAACTGATTTCTGGGTTGTTAATTTAGATGCGGGCTTGGTGCTCTTCCAGATTCAACAAAATCTTAGACTACAATAAAGGTATCCTTTATTTTGAGAGCATAGGAAGGAAGAAGATGGAAACAATGATTAATTCTCTGTCCTTTAGAAACTTGATGTATTTATATTGGAGTCAGGGGAAGATTGGGATGCAGATCATTTCTGATTAGATATTTTTCTTCACTGCCTACTCCGTCATGGTTTATTGCTAATTGTGTGTGTATGTGTGTGTGTGTGTGTGTGTGTGTGTGTGTGTGTATGAGAGAGAGAGGGAGAGGGGGAGAGAGAGTGTTTTAAGAGGAGTGGTATGGTACTTCAAACAAATAATCCTACAGCCGACCGCAGCTGTTCCTGATTCCTTTTAATAATCCATGACAAAAATATTGAGTGTACAGTAATGCAAACAGCCAAATAATGAAACGAAAACAGGCAGAAGCAATCATTTGCTCTAACTCCTTCCATTTTATTTGAATACACTGAGTGTGTTGAGATGTTAAAATAACTGTTAGTGTTTTGGAGATCATCAGCACTGTTGTAGCACTGAGTGTGTGTGTGTGTGTGTGTGTGTGTGTGTGTTTTAATTCCATTTGGGGGCTGAAGAATGGAAAGTCAATATAGCTACTTTTGTTCTATACCTAAAAAGTCTTTCTGCTTGGCTAATTTGTCCTTATTTCTTTCTCCTTTGTGTGAATCATTGATTCTTTCATGATCTAACTCAGCTAGACCTTGGGGGAACCACTTTAGATGAAAGGTGTGAAAATGACTTAAAATATATATTATCTTAATAGCTGGTACCAGAAGTCTTCTTAAAGTGGAAGCTCTTTTATCAGGAAAAGCCTCATTAGGTGCCATGTTGTTCACCAGGCTCTTGACATGCTGGCTTTCCTCCAGTTCCTTGAACCAGCCACTTTCTATCCTGCCCCAAGGCCTTGGCGTGTGCTGTCTTTTGGGGCTCAAAGGTGAGACTGTAATGGCAGTAGATGGCATAGGAGAGGGAATGGAAGAGATGAGAACAATACATTAAAAATGAATTGAGAATTGTGCTCTTAAGGTTCATACATTGAATTCTACACATATGAATTTTCTGGGGTGGCTATAACAAATTATCATAAACTTAGAGGCTTAAAATAGCATAAATGTTACTCTGTCACAGTTCTGGAGGCCAGACGTCTGAAAGCATGGTGCCCCAAGGCGGTAATCCCTCTGAAGACTCCAGGGTAAGACATGCACTTCGCCTCGTACAGCTTCTGTTGGTCAGAGGCATTCATTGGCTTGTGGCCACGTCACTGCAATCTCTGCCTCATGGCCACATTGCCTCCTCCCCTCTGTCTCTTCCTCTTCAGTGCCCCATTTATAAGCACACTTGTCATTGGATTTTGAGCCTACCTGAAAAATCCAGGGTAATCTCCTTTCTCAAAATCCTTAACTCAATAATATCTGCAAAGACCCTTATTCCAAATAAGGTTACATTTATAAATTCCAGGGATTTGAACTTGATAGTTTTGGATGGTCATCATTCCCTTAACCTCTTCAAACTGAACTGTAAAATGTTTAAGTTGTGTTAACTTTTTTTTTTTTTTAAGATTTACTTATTTATTTGACAGACAGAGATCACAAGCAGGCAGACAGGCAGGCAGAGAGGGAGGAAGAAGCAGGCTCCCTGCTGAGCAAAGAGCCCGATGTGGGGCTCGATCCCAGGACCCTGGGATCATGACCCGAGCCGAAGGCAGGGGCTTTAACCCACTGAGCCACCCAGGTGCCCCTTAACGTTTCTTTTAATAAACTCTCTGGTTATTCCTACATCGTGGTTTTTTTGTTAGTGTATTTTTACGTTCTCCATTTTTTAATAATTATGCTAGCTAATATACTCACATTTTATAGACTATTTTAAGAAACAGCTCATGAATTTTGTCACTTTATAATTGTTATTAATAATTTTAATAGAAATGTTTGCATTTATCTTACTATTTTTTAGAGAGAGAATGTGTGTGTGCACCACACAAGCAGGGTTGAGGGTGAGGGGTAGAGGAAGAGGGGGAGAGAGAGTCTTAAGAAGGCTCCACACCCAGTGCGAGCTCAATCTCCCGAATTTGAGATCATGAACCGAGCTGAAACCACGAGTTGGTCACTTAACCAATTGAGCCACTCCGGCTTTTCTTGTGTTAATTTTTTTATTGACTACCTTCCCTATGCTATACTTTTCATCCCTGTGACTTAGTTATTTCATACCTGGAAGTTTGTACCTCTTAATCTCCTTCACATGTATCTCTCTCTTAATTATTTCTGCTTTCAATTGGTTTGTTTTGTTTTCCTAGCTTTTTTATTTGGATATTAACTTATGCATTTCTATTCTTTCTTGTTGGTTGACCTAAGATTTCACTGCTATCTAACCAAATCCATAGTTGTAGTAGGTATTCAAATCTTTGCTCCAAGTGTTGGCTTAAAAGAGATCTCTGATTTAGAAGTAGAATGATATTTTTGTTTGTTGCCTAATTTGTACATTAATTTAAGTACTATTACATGTTATCAGAGGATGTTGCCTTTGTTATTGTTTACTTTTACAAATTTACCCAGTCTTTCTTGTGGCTAGATTTCATGACTGTTCCATGAGCACCTGAAAAATATGGTCTGTGTTCAGAGTTAAAAATTGGGTAGAATTCTCTTATTAATTATGTCATTTAGGTCTCCTGTATCCTTAATTATTTTCCCTCTTTTTTAAAATTTATTTTTTATTTAAATTCAGTTAATTAACATATAATATATTATTAGTTTCAGAGGTAGAATTCAGTGATTCATCAGTCTTATATAATAACCAGTGCTCATTCCATCGAGTGCCCTCCTTAATTTCCAGCACCCAGTTACCCCATCTCCCCCTCCCTCCCCTCCAGCAACCCTCAGTTTGTTTCTTATGATTAAGAGTCTCTTATGGTTTGTCTCCCTCTCTGATTTCATCCTGTTTGATTTTTCCCTCCTTTCCCCTATGGTCCTCTGCTTTGTTTATTAAATAACACATATGAGTGAGATCATATGATAATTGTCTTTCTCTGACTTGCATAATACCCTCTGGTTCCATCCACATTGTTGCAAATGGCAGGATTTCATTTTTGATGGTTGAATAGTATTCCATTGTATATGTATACCATATCTTCTTTACCATTCATCTGTTGATGGACATCTGGGCTCTAATTGTTAAACTTGATCAAGGATTGAGTGGTATGTATATTTTATGTGAACATCACTCTTTTCTTTCTTACTTTATATGGTTCTCCTTAAGATCTGTATTATAGAATGATACTAAATCAGATTCTGTTTCTCCTAATGTGTCTTCTTATTTTTTTTTTAAGATTTTATTTATTTGACCGACAGAGATCACAAGTAGGCAGAGAGGCAGGCAGAGAGAGAGGAAAGGAAGCAGGCTCCCTGCCAAGCAGAGAGCCCGATGCAGGGCTCAATCCCAGGACCCTGGGATCATGACCCGAGCCAAAGGTAGAGGCTTAACCCACTGAGCCACCCAGGTGCCCTGATTCTTCTTATTTTTATTTGCAGTTCCTGTACTACTTGCTTTGTAACTATTAATGTTAGATTATTTGGTATATGGGTATTCATAACTGCTAAATATAGTGGTAAAATTCATTTTTAATTTAAGTTGCCCATAATTCTGTCATCTAATGAATTTTCTCTCAATTCTCTCAAATACTGAGATTGTGACCCCTGCTTTTCTACCTATTTACATTTTCCTCATGTGCATGTTCCCATATCTTGTCAACCTTTCTGAATCATTTGAAGTATGTATTATATAAAGCATATAGTTGAGTTTAGCTTTGTAATTCCAATAAAACCTTTTTTTTTCTTTTAATAGGTCAATCTACCCTTAGTACATTTACTAATATGAAAATAATGTTTGATTGTAGGTGTGTGTAAAATTTTAGGTGATCATCTCTCTTTTCTTCCTTACTTTATAAGGTTTTCTTTAAGATCTGTATTTCCCCTGCTATGTGTGTACCTTTATTCTTGAAACTTGTAAGGTTTTCATGTTTGTTCTGTGTGATTACCATTATATAGCTTTATACAATGTCCTTAATCCTCTACTCCTTTTGAAAGTCTCTCTTAATTCCCTCACATTAGCAATGTCAGAATAGGTATTGTTCTATTGCCTATCCCCTTTTCTTGGCACCGTCCAATGCATGATCATATGTCTTTAAATATGTGTCATTCTCTGTTACTTACCTGTGCAGACTTAAATAAACTTGCACATGCTCTCTGTATGGGTTGCATGTTGCCCCTAGTAGCTTTCCTCAGCTGCAGCTTCCTTTTTAGGTTGAGTAGGCTTCCTTCACTTTGATGGAAGCCCAGAGGCAAAAAAGTGAAGAGCGTGCATTGAGCTGCCCACACAACTGCCCTAGAGTCAAAAGTGGGTCCTGGGGTGTGACTTAAGCCCCAGAAGCACCTGTTGCAGGGTCTCCGGAAGGGTGGGTGTTAATTTCTGCAGCATCAACCGGGCATTGATATTATGCTTGAGCCTCAGGTTGCATCCCCTTTATGGCACCAGCCAGGTGTGGGAAAGGCTGGAAAAGGCTGAGAGGTTCACACCGTCTATCTTTCTGGTTTATCTTCTCTTTTGTGTTCTGAGCTGCAGCTACTGTTGTTGCTAGTCTTGTTCCCATGAGAACAAACACAGGCCGGAGACTGATAATGGAGCACACTAGTGCCCGACGAGCAGCCTGACTTTGGAGACAGACACTAACACTAGAGCCGGTCTAGGAAACACAGATCAAAAAATACCAGATTTGTGATAGTTAAAGTATTGCCAATTACAACCTCATAAATCAGACTTAAAAAGAAAAGTCACTAAAAAGTGGATTTCTGTGCCTTTTCTTGGCCTAAAACAAGAAGAAATAGATCACTTTTGTAGGCTACTTAGGCATATCTGTTTTTCTAATTTGCTGTTATTTAGCTCACGGGCCCTTAGGCATTACATCCTGAATTAAAATCCTGCCTTTACCACACACTGACCATGTGACTTTTGGCAAATTACTGAAACTTTCTGTGACTCAGTTTCTAGCTCTGTTAAATGGAAATAATTAGATGAAATAGAATGACATATATAAAGTGTTTTTAGAGCAGTCCATAGTGTACCCTGTTACAAGTGTTATTTCTTATTATTATCGCTTTTACACCCACAAGATTGATAGTTCCCCTTGGTGTGTGTCCATTATGATTTTCTTCTCTTAGTTACCATTACTTGTGCAATGCCAATCTTACCTACTCAAATGTACACTCCATGAGAACAGGGACACTGTTGGATCTAATCCACACCTTATCCCAGCTTCTAGTAAGTGGAGTGGAACACAGTATGGCTCAATACTTTTTTGCATGAGTGGATGAATGAATCAATAAATCATCTGATCAAGACTGCTCGTTTAGGGCCCTGATGTGTCAATTTTCTGAAGTAAATCACATATTTTGAACTCATTCTCTCATTACAGAGAAGCGCTAATTTCAGCTATAAGCTTTGAACATACCTTTTTGTTTTGTTTTGTTTTGTTTTATTTAAACATATAATGTAACCCCACCACCCTCTCCCAACCCCCCCACCCCCCTCAGTTTGTTTTATGACATTAAGAGTCTCTTTTGGTTTGTCTCCCTCCCAATCCCATCTTGTTTCATTTTTTCTTTTCCTACTCCCTTAATCCTCACCCTCCGTTGCATCTCCACTTCCTCCTATCAGGGAGATCATATGATAGTTGTCTTTCTCTGATTGACTTATTTCGCTAAGCATAATACCCTCTAGTTCCATCCATGTCGTCACAAATGGTAAGATTTCATTTCTTTTGATGGCAACATACCTTTTAAATCTATACTTATATTTAACCTTCAGTGGAGAAATACAAATCAGACTGACAGATGAACCCGACCCATAAGTCTCCTTTCTTCACTAACCGCCAAGCAGGCATCAACTTAGATTACCCAGACACCCTATATTTTTCCTCATTGAATTATCCAGGCTGCATGACCACTCAAGCAAAATTAAAAAAAAAAAAAAAAAAGATTCTCAGTTCTGCCCACACCCCTCATCCTGTTCCTATTCTCCTGGAAAATAGTCGCTGATAGCTTTGCTGCTATATGGATACCAAGATGGGTTAATTTCAAACTTCTCTGATATGGATGATTACTTATTTGGAGCACCCCCTCCCTTTTTTTTTTTTTTTTAATTTTCTATCTTAAAAGCCAGAATTGACAAGCTTCAAACTGGGTACAGTGACATTGACTCAAACAGTTTTGATTTCCAGGGAATTGAGATGATTTAAGGGTATAAGCACTGTGGTGAGGTAAGCCTTGGATGAGATGAAATTGGCCTTTTCCAGGAGCTTGGGATCTGGTCCAAGTACCTTAGATGCATTCAACTGACACATTAAAATCATGAGCTGGCCACACTTGAGAGCAAACTGTGAAGAGGGCAAGACAGGAAGAACACGAACATTTACCAAACCCCGGTCATGCCAGCTGCATCATCTCATTCAATACAACTGTCCTATGAATCCTATAATCGTACCTCTTTCAGATGAGAGGAAATGGAGATTCAGAGAGTTGGAGCTACTTGTTCAGGGTCTATATAGAAAGAAGTGGCTGTTCCTAGATCATCCTTCACTGTGGGTAACTATCACAGGCTCATCCCAAGCCTCGGTTGTAGAGTTTTGGCTCCACTCCTCATTCCTGAGTTCTTCTCCAAACTCTGTTTTTACTTATCAGTCTCCCTTACTGGACTCATACCCCAAGTAGGAGTCTTTATCTCACTTTATCCTCCTTTGGGAGCTACACAATGTTTTCCCAACCAAACTCATGCCTTTACGAATTTCGCTATCATTTCTTTTTGGATGAATCACATCTCTTTTGCTGACCTCTCAGTTTTGCCCAAGACTTGCATTCCCAATACCCATTTGGACATCCAATCAGTGCCTGCTTAGGTTTGGACGTGTTGATTTTCAGATGCTGGCCCAATATCCATTTGAAGACTTCAGACTCATCTCTGTATTAGTTGGTTCATCTTTAAATGGATGTCAAACTAATAACTCAAAATCGACAAGCCCAGTCTTCCTTTCATAGCTTGATGAATATTATCACTCACTCCCTCAGAGGTAAAGCCTCCCAGTTACCTTTGTCTTTCCCTAAGCAATCACATCTGTCAGGCTGCCAAATTTTGTGCATTCTATTCCACCATAGTCCTCCCCTTTTCATCCATCCTTTGTTAGAATCCTAGTTCATCTTCACCTTTTGCTTGACCCCTTCCAACCTTCTACCTAGTCTTCATTCCTTCACATCTTTCTGCAAGTTCATTAGCACTGACACCATATTTTTTTCCAAATCTCAGATCTGATCTTATTTTTTCCTTTACTCAGAAACTAGTTTCACAAACCTTATTGCCTATAGAATAACAATATAAGTCCTGAGTAAGCATTTTAGGACTTTCAGAAGAATCAGGTCAGTCTTCCTTTCTCACCAGTCCTAATCAATATGGACTACACTGGAGTCGTGGCAGATGAACTCAAAAGCCCTGAAGGCCCCAACCTGTCCCAACTTTCATGCCTTGCTCATGTTGTACTGCTGTGCTCAGGATTGCCTTCCTTACTTGCCCCATCCCTGTCAGCCCAAATCCAGCACCCCGGACCTTTCCCAATCAGAGTGTGTCCCTCCCTCATTTATCTTCCATTGTATTTAGCTAAATCCCATAAAACTCTATCTTTCTATCACCTTTCAGAATTTTTGATCATGAAACCTCTCATAATCATTTCTATAACTATGTTACCTAAAGTAATTCTATAAAATTTCCAATCTCAAAATCTCTTATATCTTGGACTAGAAATCTATCACTAAGACTTTTATATTTAAGGAGCTCAGGTCAAATCATACTGTCACTGAAATCTTTACTTTGGGACTATTAGCACCATTTAGAGGTAAGAGAATAGGGATACAAAGCAAATATTTGATAAAAAATAATAAAATTGTGAAAGATTTTGGAATAGAGTTCAGTACTCTTCATTGTTAGTGCTATTTTTGAGACTTGGGATATCTAAGACAGAAGCCACTAGCCAAATGTAACTATTCAAATGTAATATACACAATGGAATGTTATGCAGCTATAAAAAAGAACGAGACCTTGTCATTTGTGACAACATGGATGGAGCTAGAGGGTATTATACTAAGTGAAATAAATCAGACTGAGAGACAAATACTATATGATTTAACTCATGTGTGGAATTCAAAAAAAACAAAACAAGTGAATAAACAAAATCAGAATCAGAACTATAAATAAACTATAGAACAAATTGATGGTTGCCAGAGGGGAGGGTGTGGGAAAATGCAGGCAAAATGTGTGAAAGGGAGTGAGAGGTAGAAGCTTCCAGTTGTGGCATAAATAAATAATCAGAATAAAAGGCACAGCATAAGGAATAGAGTCAATGATATAGCACTGATACAAAATACTTATATCATCACAGAAAGTTCTTTTCAACAGCACTGTTTTATTCCCTTTGTAGGATATACTTGATAACACATTCCTCATTAAGGAAATCTTCTATTTCTTTTCTGGCATTTTTGTCATTTATTTTCACTTGCTTCTACAAATGTCAGTTCTGGTGTTTGTGCTGCATCAGAAATAACAAGGAGCAAATGATTTTTCAAAGACCTTCTATAAACTGACTTGATTTCTTCCATGTTCTCAGAATTTATTTCGATTTCTTCTCAGCTGGGATGATGACAAAATGACTCCCTTGCATATAATATTTTCTTCAAGGAATTGAACAAAAAATTGTATGATTTTGTACAAATCCATTACATATCTTAGTTATGAAACCATATGGCTCCCACTTCACTTATCCCAGCTTAGTTATCAACATAAGCCTGTAAAAGTCAGATTTTGCCCACAAATGGAAGTAATTGCAAATAGATCTAAGGACAATTTGCCCCATTTAGGAAGAACGGGAAGCAGAGGAAGAAAAACATTTGCTCAATCAATATTTTCACTTAGTGCATGCACAACACCCCCCCTTCAATATTATAATGTACTCCTTGAAAATGAGGGCATTAGTGTCCAGATAAAAGCTACAGCATGCTCTACTGTTAAGATCTTTTGTCAACTGTACATTCTGAATAAAGATTCTCTCTTACCTTAATGTATGGGAAGCTTGAACTTGTTCTCAAGGCAATGAAGTGATCACTCCTGTCTTTGTACTTATTCTGTAGTTTAAATATTATCACACACATTGTATATGTCTGCAAAGCCATCTATTTGCATATAGGTCTCTCTGACAATACTGTCATCATTTAAGGCAGGAAAGTCCACTCATCTTTTTACCCCCAGGATATAGTGTAACGCTTGGCAAATATTAGAAGGGCTGCTGTAGCTGATCCATTCCTTGGATCCATTTCTCAAGTCCCTTTTTGTTTGTTAAGATCTTATTTATTTATTTATTTATTTGTGAGAGAGAACGAGAGAGAGAGAAGCCAACTCCTCGCTGAGCAGGGAGCCTGATGTGGGGCTCGATCCCAGGATCCTGAGATTATGACCTGAACCAAAGGCAGGCACTCAACCAACTGAGCCACTCAGGAGCCCCTTCTCCCTCAAGTCTTGAGAGGTCTTACCTTCCATATTCCCATCCACATTCCCCATCCACCATCACTCCCTCATCACAGTGTTTTGGGATAAGAAGATACTTAGAAGCAATATTAATCATCTCTCTTCCAGCGATAGACAACCCTCTGCTCTGTCAAATGCAATCCTGCTCACCACCCCTCCCAACTTTACATCTCCTTGTCCAACAAACCAGTAATGGGCAGTGAAGAAATCCGGAATGTGGAGGAGTTCGGTGGGCATCTCCTTCCTGGGCACTGGCTGGATTACAATTGGAATAGACCCTCGAAGTTGCTTGCTTCCAATCAGGGCATGGAGAGATCAAAGACAGTCCACCGCCTGCCTGTCTCCGAGATGAAAACATAGTTAGCCATTTCCAAAACTCCAAGAGGATAGCTGAGCAAGTTAGTGCTCCAGAGCTTGCCCAAGGCAAAATGATGATTTTTCTAAAAAGTTTTCTCCTTTTTAACACCCTTTTCCTTTCGCACAAAGCTTTGATCAAACTAGTTTTTAACCAACAATTTCAGCTTTTGAAGACTCAAAAGATTTAAAGACCCACTATCTTGTTAATAATGCTATATTAGGCCAGTGGGGTATTACTCAGAGGAGTGGGGTAAGCTCAGGAGCCTGAAGTTTATATTGTTTGCATTTGCCTGCCTCCACTTGTCATGAGTCCACCCTGAAATGGCTGGGCTCACACGAAGAAAAATCCGGAAGGTGAGCATAATTCATTTAGCTTCACGATCAGAGTCTAAAAGCTGTGGAAAGAATTTCACATTTTCCTCCAGGAGGGGAAAAATTATAGTCTGCTCAGTCTCCAATCAAGCCTTTTTATGACATATGGAACAACTAAGTTCTTTTTTTCCACAGAGGCCAGCTTTCATTAATCAAGTTTTTCAACTCCTATAGAAGTAAGTCTCACACATAACTTAAACAAGTGGTTAAACCAAAAATGTGATGTAGTTTTTACTTGGTTAATCAATGATTTAATAGTTTCTACTGGATTTTTAGAAACATATTTATTTTCCATCTTCTTTATCAGCAGAATTAGATCTATTACATGGCCAAACTGCACGAAATTGCTCATTAAAAAGACCCCCCAAAAAGAAAAACAAAGAATGGGAGAAAATCAATGCAAATACTGGCATAGAGACAGAGCCATTGATGTTAGGAAGCTTCAGGAAGTTTATATATCATACAGAGTTGTTTTTGTTTTTGTTTTTCCAAAAGCTTCCTTTAAAAGGAGGATATTGATCTTTTTTTGGACAAAAACTGATATTTTCCCTAGGCCCATCCTATGTATTCTAAAATTATCAGATTTATTTTTTTTTAAATATTCTTTCTTCCCTTGGTCTGTTAATATAGCCTCATAAATAATACACAAAACCCTATTGCAAAATGTCTGTTGAGACCAGGAAATTGCTTCTCTGTGTTAACTTTGTTCTCTTTCTTCTCATTTGTTTGTGACTATCCCTCCTCCTTTCATGTTTAGAGCTTAAGATAAAAAAAAATAATAATAATAGTAGTAGTAGAAGTACAGCAGAGGTTTGAGGATAAGGAAGGAGATCGAAGTCTCCACAGAAGTCACGTGAGCCATGCATTTTTTATTTTTTTGTTTTGTTTTGTTTTATGCCCATGTCAGGTCTGCATGGGGCAGTCCATTTGGGCTGTAATTTTACCACACACAATTTTACCAAGCAAGACACCACGTCTCTGCAGAGGTTGGTCACACTATGGTGCCAAGGAAAATTAAGCAACACATGGCTTTGATCCTGATTCCTCTATTTAATATCCATATCAACATCCTTAAAGACCTGGTTATTTCCTGTATAGAATATACTGGAAACTACATGCCTAGTGGGAAGTTCCTTGACAGGTAACTTAAGAGCTGACATCGGGAGCATACACTTTGGAGCACGAAAGCGATTGTGAAAGGCAGATAACCATTCAGCCTTGAGAGTCCATTTTCCTTTTAAACAGCATAGACGCCGATAGCGGTCGGTCAAGGTTACATTTTTACACGTTTGGCGTCTGTCTTCAAGTACAGCATATAAAATGCCCCAGACAATGCATGCTTAAAATTGACAGTAACAGAATTTGAAGAGGGAATAGTGATTGTGCCACTAGATTACAGAGGTCGGCTGCCTTCCAAAGAATTCACATTTGCTCAGCATCTGGGAGAGTTTAAAGCTTATAGAAAGTGGGAATGGATGTTGACAAAGGTAAAATAATACACATCAAGTTCAAAGATAATACAAACAAACCCCTATAACCGGTGACATTTTATGTGAAGAAAGGCCTTTAAGGAGAATGGTCAGAGGCAAGTCTGCACACCCTTTTGGGTGTCTAGACATTTGGAAGGAAGGAAACTCATCAAGCGTTCCAAAACTGTCTCTCCTGCACTGATTGAATTTTGCCACAATGCCTTAGCCTCTGCCTTAAGCAGAACAGCTCATGCTTCCTCTCCCTCTTTCTCTGCGGCTACATAAGTTTCAGAGTTCATAGTTTGGGTCAGGGTATAGTTATAGACAACATTTGACTCCTGTATAAAAACCAAAAAAGAGCCTGATGATCTTGAACCTTAGCTAAATGTTTCCTTCATTTAGGAGTACCCTGTCTTTCCTGAGCTATCAGCCTTCAGGTGTTCGAACCAGATATGCCCGGTGGAGACAGCTGACCCCCAGCAGTGAAGCCCCGTGAGCCTTTCTGTCGAGCACATTTGAAGGCAGGGGTTTCTCCTGAGTGTCTGAAACTTTTGCTGATTTCTCTCTAGAAACCCAAAGCTAACTCCTAGTGAAAATAAGATGGCTTTTTCTCTCCTTACCAGATATTTGGATAGTGGTGATGATTGGCTGGTCGATGATGTCCATTCTTAGACTAGTTTGAAGCCCTGTCTCCAAGGTCACCTTTATTTAAGGGTCAAGAGTTCAGTTTGGGTCTTGAAAAGAGAAATAATTATTGGCATATATGCACCCATTACAAAGAAAGTGCAAGGGCCGCCTATCACTTAATTAAATTGAAATAAAATAGGATGAAATTTTAAATTTTTTTAAAATTTTAAGTTTTAAATTCACCTACCACCTACAAGTATTCTAAGAATCTTGTAGGACAGCATTTATTGAAGAGAGAGCAAGGTTAACAAATAAGGGGGAAAAAATGAAAGAAAACAAAACAAAACAAAAAAACCCAATTGCCACTGTGGGTCAGACTATCTTCTGCCAATTTTTTTTTTTTTTTCCTGTTAATCAGAGAGGTTTTGCAAGATGGCAGTTACTTGCTAAAATCAAACTCTGAGAGATTAAGGATGTGCCCCAAACACATAATTTTCTGTAATCAAATATGTATGGTGTTAGCTTCTTCAGTATCACTGCTTGGAGCTTCCTATTTCATGGGTTTATTATGCCCAGTTCAGTGAGGTCATCAGTGTGGACATGCAGAGCAAAACTCTTAAGAATAAATTTATTTACGAGTCTGTGTTCACTGATAGCTCTGGCTTCATAGAAGGGATGCTTGGCCAACCTCTGACATTCTAGAATTTTTGTTATCCTCCTCTGGGGGGCCAGGCCGCCTGGGTCCCAACCTGGCTCTACCACTAGTAGTAGTAAGAGCAGCAGCGTAGTGTGTGACTGTATTTGTCAGGGTCTCCAGAGAAACAGAGCCAACAGGATGGATGTGCATATGATACAAAGAGATTTATTTTAACGTATTAGCTAACACAATTTTGGAGGCTTGAAGAGTCCAGAATCTGATAAGCAAGGCTGGCAGGCTGGAAACTCGGGAAGGAGCTGCAGTTCAAGTCCAAAGGCAGTCTCTGCTGGCTCTCTCGGAAGACCCAGTGCTGTAGATGCATTGTGAAGGCGGTCTGCTGGCAGCCTGGGACTTCTGGATCAGCTCTTACTCCATTCAGTCCTTCAACTGACTGGATGGTGCCCAGCAACATTAGGGCGGGTAATGTGCTCTACTCCAAGTCCGCCTATTCAAGCGTAAATCTCATCCAAAAACACCTTCACAGAAACAGCAGTCATGTTGGCCGGCATATGTGGGGACTGTGGCTCAAACAAGTTGATAAATAAAATAAACCAGCATGGTGACCTTAGGCCACTTACCTAACCTCTTTGTGCCTCAGTAGTCTTGCCCATAAAATCGGAGTCCTTCAAGTCTGGGCAGAGACTTCACAGGATGCCTGGGAGGATTAACTAGGTTGACTTCTAAGTGAAGAGTGGGGAACAGTTCCTGCACACAGTAAGCACTTTATTACGGATTGTTGGAAAAGAAAGGAATTTTCGAGATATCAAGTCTACTTTGAGATGCAGAGAAGTGAAATGACTATTGGAGTGACTATTGGAGACCCACTTTGCTGCTGTCTTTAGCTGGGTAATTGTTGCAACAGTCTATCAGGCGAAGCGTATTATTGTTAAAATTTAGAATCCCTTCATGTTTGAGATGTTTTTAAAATAAGTCCCTGGTAATCACTGTTGCAGAAATGTGTGTTCGGTTATTTATATCTTCAGGTTATTGAAAAATACCTCTCTTGTCTACTGGATGATTCATTGAACTTCAGATTCCTTCATGCTTCTGCTGTTCCACATGAGTCGTTTGATTTCCTTGAGACAGACTGAGCTAATGCTAACACCTGGTATTTCCACAGAACCTGCCCTCTAAGGTTCAGTGAGAGTCAGGGTACAGCTAATTGAAAAGACTTGCATAGTTTGAGTCGTTCTGTTTTTTCTTTTCTTTTCTTTTCTTTTTTTTTTAAGGGTCTGATCTGCCTCCATTCTAGGACTGCTGAGAAGATGCAGAATTTTGTTTCCTTCCTGTCAAAAAAGTTACTTGAGGGACGCCTGGGTGATATCTGCCTTTGGCTTGGGGTATGATCCTAGGGACCTGGGATGGAGCCCTGAATCAGGCTTCCCGATTAGGGGGAGTCTGCTTCTCCCTCTCCCTCTGCTTGCTTGTACTTTCTCACTCACTGTCTCTCAGTCTCTCCAATAAATAAATTTTAAAAAGTTATTCTATCTAAGATTCTTTGTCAATGTTTCTCAGAGTGAATTATGCTAAGATCAGCTGTATTATAATTACTCAGAGGGCTTGATTAAAAAGTACAGGTAAGGGATGCCTGGGTGGCTCAGTGGGTTAAGCTTCTGCCTTCAGCTCAAGTCATGATCTCAGGGTCCTGGGATCCAGCCCCGCATCAGGCTCCTCTGCGGGGAGCCTGCTTCCTCCTCTCTCTCTCTACCTGCCTCTCTGCCTACTTGTGATCTCTGTCTGTTGAATAAATAAATAAATTATTTTAAAAAATTTAAAAATATGCATATATAAATTACAGGTAACTGCCCAGCACTATAGATCCACTGCACTTGAACATCTAGGGGTTGGATCCAAAAAAATACATTTTTTACAAGTTCCTCATGTTGACTCTTATGCCACAGAAGCTTGAGAATTGCTGCCCTAGATTACCATGCTTTTGCTAATAAACACTGCATCCTGGAATTTTAAAGCTGTAATCGTGACTTGTAAAGTTCCTAGGTTGATCCATCTCCACTTGTTTAATTACGTTGCATTCTACATTGCTTCTGGCTAAAAACAGTTTGGTGCTTCTGCATTAATGAAGTGTGGCTGTGCTTACATACTATCTCCTGATTTGAGCTGCTGGCTTAGTAATTCTTGTTAGCTCTGCCTCATAGGAGTGCTAGGAAACACAGTGCTTGCTTTTAATGCTGACTCTTAGCATCCACGGTTTATTACATTTAGTGCTATATTTTTAATCACCCAGTGTAAAAGTTTCCGTTTTCAAAGCACATTAAATCTCAATGATATCTGGACTGAAGTCATTCCCATCCTTAAGAAAAGATTTACTAAATAACTACTTTTAAAGGTCGGACTGATTTGTATCAGGTAGAAATATGCATGTGTGGACATTGTTGCTGAATATATATACCTACATCTTTAAGTCATGGAAATTATATAAACTCACATCATGGTGTTAAGGAAAGAAATCATTGCATCCAAAGGTAAAATGACACAGAACCCACTGGATTGGTTCCTGACTCCTACCTGCCCAAATGACAGTAGTAAGATCAAGAACAATCTTACCACTAGGGAATGTTTACTACATGGCAGGTGGGGGGGTGGGGGAATATGCTAAGTACATTCATGCATTTATTTAATCCTCTAATGACTCTGTAAATTCGGTAATTTTCTTTGTCTCCATTGTTCAGAGGAGAAACTGGCGCTTAGGGAGGCCATGTTTCTTTCCCATAGTCCCACAGCTTCTCAGGATTTGAACAGGGGCCAATCAAACCGGGAAGCCCATGTTTCAACACTACCTCCCAGTAGACCAACTTCTTGCTCTGCTCTGTTTTATCTGACCTTATTCATAAAAAGAGACGCTGAGATTTGGTCTTTGAGAATGTATAACTCTTAAGAGGATTTTGAGTGTACTGCCCATCCAAAACTGAAAGCATACCATTAAAGGACTGCCGAGGGGCGTGGCCCTGCTGGGGACTCAGCCGAACCATGCTGTAGACTAGCTCTATTACTTGTCTAATTTGGGACTCGGTGCGAGTCATTTAATTTCTCTGGGCAACATCAAAATCGATTATACATTGACCGAGGGGGCTGGAATCTTATATCTTCAAGTTCAGTCTACTGTGATTTTGTACATTTTCACAGAATGGCAGAGATCTTCTGGTGAGGAATCATTGGGTTGTAAGGAATAGAGACCCATTCCAGCTTGTTGAGGTAAAGGAATCTTATCATAAAGAAAATGGTTCATCTTGCAGAAACAAAGTTTGAGGGGTACAGCCAAACTTCACAGGACCTGAAAAACTGTCACCAGTCTCCTGTCTCCTTTTTTCAGCCAGCTCTACTTCTGTTTTGCTATTTTGCTTTTCTCCACCTCTGCAGATTGGCTTCCTTGCCTCGTTTTCTCATGACCAGTTAGAGCTGCCCAGCACAGCGGCTCCCAGCACCACCTCACTTCAGTCTCTGGGTATCAATTCCAAATTTCCAGCTGAGAGCATATCTAACTGGCTGGGTGTGGGTCACACATCCACTACTGATTGAATTTTCCGGGCCAATGGATAGGATGGGTGGTTTGATACTTGACACTGTTCATTCAAGGAAATGAATTCAGTAATTTATGCAGAAATTAGACAGCCTTCATGAGAAATTGAGAATGGATCTTTAATGGATTACAGAGACATGGTTCAACCTAAGAAAAGCAACTGCATTTTTTAGTTTCTTTTTCTCATCCTAACTTTGTGTCTTTTGATCCTACCTTATTCCCGTTCTTTCTCAATGCCCTTGTGTCACCCTCCATCCAGTCTTCCCATTTCCCTGCTTTCCTTCCTTCTTCTCTTCATAAGTTTCTCATTTATCTGAGGTGCCCATGGGCAGATTTTCAAGGTAGAACAAAACAAATCTAATCAAGTAATTCCTACCTCGAGCCAAAGTCACTATTTGCAGAGTGATGACTATGTGTCAAACACAGTGCTAAGCCCTTCACATATATTTTTTATTTACTCCTCACGGTAGAGTCACCAAATAAACATTATCAACTTATTTTTCCATTTGAGAAAATTGAGGTTCTGTGTGGTTAAGTAGGTTATGCAAGCTCACACCGCTAGTAAATGTACCAGCTGGGATTCAGATCCAGCTTCCGGAGCCTGAACCACTGTGGCTGTGGCTGCTGTGGTCATGGCGGTCCAGGCGGTCATGCAGCTGCCTCGCATTGAGAGCCGAGTGGGGGGATTTCAAGAATTTTGAAAGCTAGTTATTAAACACAGCCAGTTTGAGAATTGAAATTATAAAATCTTACAGTCAAATTAAACAAAGGTAATAAATATTCAAAGCTCATCGTAATTATTTTACCATGTTTTACCATGACCTACGCACATTATCTTCTTTACGACTGTTGTATGTGTATGATGGATATACGGTAGCATGGCGAATGGCTTGCTACCGCACCCCTCCTCCCAATTCTGCGTCTGTGAATGTCATGCTGATGGCCTGAAATCAGATACTGGAAGAGTATTTACGCTACAGAACTTGGCAAATGCCGCATCTGAACACACTGAGTGTCTTTTTCAAATGAGTAAACAGACAGCTGTGTGGCCTACACAAAATCCATCTGAAGGCTGAATGGGCCACCAGTGTTTGACCTCTGCCTTAAAGAAATGCATCTCTAAAGGATGAATCGTCCACTGCCTTGAGAGCACTCTGTTGAGAGTAAGCATCTGACATAACCATACATCTGGTCAATCGTGATTGCCTTCAGGAACCACCAACAGCCTGCTGTTGAGACGAAAAGAAGGGAATCAAATTCACCCTCACTGGTGTTTGCGGTCACCTAAACTGAGGACCCTTGAAGGCCCAGCTGAGGTCTCCTGTCCCACACAGCCTGTCATTTGTACTGGCCAACGTAGAGGCACCACAGTCTCTGTGAATAGCTGGCGTGGCTCCTTGACTGTGGCACCAGTGAGCAGGGAAGAGCCGACCCAGACATTCAATTAAAGTGCTCTGCCACTTTTTATGCATTCCGCCTTTGCATCTGTTTGAGACTTTGTTTATTCATTAGTGTCTTCTTTGTAGGTCAATGGGAAGCCAGAGAGAAGAGGGTCTTGCAGCTGGAGGAGATAAATAAGTGATGGAGTGTGTGGGTGGCCATTTAAGGCTGCTCTCTGGGATGAAATGATGCTGGTTTCTTCTGTTGTCTGTAGAAGTAGCAATTATCCTTCTCTCTTTGACTGAAGCAGTTATTTTGGGGAAAAAGCTTTTAAGTCTTTTGACTATGAACATTTTGGGTACCCTGTGGTTGGTTGGCTATGTTTAGTTCACTTGCTCTGTGACCTCGGACCAATCTCCCATCCTTTCCACTTCCTTTTGTTAAGCTGAGAATGTTAGAGTGACGTGTCTAGATCCTAGATCATGAAAAAGAAAGGTTTTTTAAATTTTTGAACTTCTAGAAAATTACTTAAATTCTTCAGTGTAATCTCCTAGGTATTTATTTAAACAATTACCCCACTTACCGCTAATTTATTTTGTGCCTTTAGCACTGCATTACATCCATATTTAAAATTTTAATTCATATTTAAAATCCATATTCAAAATTTTAGTGCAGGAACCGCACCCTTAGTGTCCTAAATGATTTTATGTTCTGATGATCTGTCCCTGTTCTTGGAGTATCTTTGAAGTATGGACCTCCGGAGCATTTCCTTTTTGTGGATTTCTAGAAAGTTTTTTCACTTCACCTTGTCAGATGAATTTCATCAGCAAAAAGGATTTATTGAATACTCCATTTTCATTATAATGTCAGTAGGATTTGTTGTGAGGAAGAATCTAGGGGACTCTTAAACCATTTTCCTGCACTCTACAGCCAACCACAACAGTCTACACAAAAGACAATTGCCGCCCTTTCCCCTTTGAAAGCTGGGTATCATCAGAGTCAAGCAATGACAGATATAAATATAAATGAGAAGAATCTTTCTTTACCATTCACTTAGCACTCTGGAAGACCTTCCGCTCTCCATCCACTCAGGATGATACATTGCTATAGCAGGCTCCCAGCTCACAGTGAGCTTGCCACCCTCTAGGATACCCGCAGTTGAGTACTATGCTGTCTAAGCATGTCTGTTCCACATGTCAGTGGTACTTGTTTTTAAAAATCACATAATTAAATCAATAAAATATGGGAGCATAAAGAGAGGTGTGGGATTTTGTATGGAAATGAAATAGATTGCCTTATAAAGACTTTTAAATATAAATGGCTAGAAACCATCGTTAACAAATGAAGTATTACAAAAAAAAAAAAAAACAACCAAAGTAACAACAATTAGGAGGGTTTTACACTCACAATATTTGGAAGGTTCTTGCTTCAATTTATTATTTTTTAAAGATTTGATTGATTGATTGATTGCACAAGTTGGGGGAGGAGAGGGAGAACCTCAAGCAAACCCCTGGCTGAACTTGGAGGCTGACATAGGGCTCAATCCCATGACCCCTGAGATCATGACCTGAGCTGAGATCATGACCTGAGCTGAAAT
>ML106120.1:32046-54157 GCA_003697995.1 Taxidea taxus jeffersonii | reverse complement strand
TACCTGTGAAACACAAAGGGCCAAGAAATGCTAAAATCAAGTTCTCTGGTTTCCACCGGGACCCACAATGCCTTCCTTGTTTATACTTGCAGGAAGACCCATACCACATTGCAAATAAGCATGAGTCAAGTCCTAGAGCTCTAATTTCCTGCTCCGTTCTCTTGGAGGATTATTTAGAAAATCCGTGCTCATGTGATTCAGTTTTTAAAAACATGCTAACACACTAATGTTAATACAAATCAGCTACATTTTAATTATATGTATTTTTTAATATGAAATGGAGGCTTCCTTGGAAAAACCACCAAAAATATCTCTGTGTTCTTACTCAGAAATTCTCTTCAGCATCTTCTCATTACTTAGTGAGAAACCCCGAGATGGTCTTTTTGCTACTCAAACATACTCCTATTTTAAAGCCTGTCAGCTGACAATACAAACACAGATGCCAAACTCCCACCCTTGTCCCTCTTCCAACAACCAGGCACTGGAAATGTATGAAACGCATAAGGTAACCAACATGACAGTTGTAAATTCAGGGACTTGAAGCTTTTCCCATTCATACTAACTGAAAGGGATTTCAGATGTCCTTTAGAGCGATGCCCCCATTTTACATTTTACATGTAAGGAAACTGAGCCAAAGAGTGGTTAAGTGACTTGCTCATGATCAGGCTTCAGGTTCACAGCAAAACCTGGGAGAGAACCTAATCTCCTTATCCTAAGTTTATGACCTTTCCTCTCAAAATAACAAGCAACTGATTTTTTAAAAATTAATTTGAATAGGAGATAAAGAATCCAGTAAAACCTCCACAGTTCAGGAGGCAAATCAATGACTGTGGCAACTGTGGTAGACAGATTCAAGAAAGACCTAGAGCTAATTAGTTGGGACTCCCCCCAAACATGGTAACTTACAAAGATGGAGTCTACACTCATTGCATTACTGACTTACTAATATGTGAAAACTGGACTTCCTGTATGTCTTCTCACATACTAAGTGAAAAGGAAGCTACCTTGAAGAGCCTTCCAGCCAAAAACATTCAGACATTTTCAAATATGTTATCAGGTTATGAAATGTTAGAGAAAGAAGAGCACTGAGCTATGAATCAGAAAACTATCTCAGTGTCACTGCAGCTCCTTGACTATTTGTGGCCTTGAACAAGTTAACTCTACTTGGTTTCACCTTCCACAACTACAGGATAGAGGAGTCACCAAAGAATCATGTTGTTCCTTCTATCACTAAACATCCATGGATTCTACGAGTTATTTCTCCTTAATATATTCTTTGTAGCATTAGTCATATTGAACATGATAGTTACACTTTCCAGATAATGACTGGAAAATATATTGGGTACCATATTCATATTGTTTTACTCTCCCAAATTGGGTACTATCTGGTCAAGATTGTTCCTCACCATCCCCAACTCATTAAGAGGATACACTCATGGGAGTCTCTTTATTATTGACTGCAGAAAAGATTGTTCACTGGTATGTAGGAGGATGGCAGAGCTGATTGCTCCTAAGTTGTCAGGAAACAGTTCATCTTATAAAGAAGACTTGAAGTATGGGGGTGGCTCAAAAGGAAAAGTTTACTCATAAATACAAGCAATGCCTGGGTAAGGAATTTTAGTGATCAAAAGCCAAGGAAAGTCATAATGACAGTCACCTAAACTTCAGGTCCAGAAAATGGTGCAAGAGGAATCACAATAAGGAAACCATGAGTTTCCTACCTGGATTAAGGGACAAGTTGCTGGGACACAACGAGTAAAAGAGGAAATTGGAAGCAAGTCTGAAAATGGCAATGGTCTGCCAAGGATATTGCCAGTCATGATCCAAAGAACAGAATTGATGTACAGATCTTATGGAAATGACTCATCTGTTGCTTAGTCCCTTAGCCCTGTTCACACCCACAGGGGCCATCACCAGTATCAACAAGATCTTTAATGCTAAATAAACAAGCAACACTTTCCTTGGCAGTGCAGGAAACTGATGTTGGGAGTGGAATTTATTTAATTGGCATTTACAATCTATCTCTTGAAAGGACCTGAACTTGTACTACCCAAAGTAGGTGAGGCCAAAGTCTTAGCCTTAGTCCTATTCAGTGAAAGCCTCCAGTAACAACAGCACTTCCCTGTTCTCAAACAGAAAAGTTACTGTTCAGGGTACCTGGGTGGCTCAGTCAGTTAAGCAGCTGTCTTTGGCTCAGGTCATGACTCCAGGGTCCCTGCTCAGCGGGGAGTCTGCTTCTACCTCTCCCCCCACTCATGCTCCCATTTGTTCTTTCTCTCTCTCTTTCTCATAAAACAATTTTTTAAGAAAGAAAAGTTTTTGTTCAATCATCTTCAGAATCCATCCCTGGACCATTTGGAATTATGGGTTTAGGACACAAAAAGCTACTTGGAAATTTATGCCACATCTACAATATTTCATTTCATTCAGCTCAACATTTATTGGGCACCACAAATTATCTCAAAACACCCACATGGAACAGTTTGGGAAAATGCTGGGCTGGATTTCAGCGTACCTGGCACAGTGGCTAGAAACAGAGTTTGGAAATCAAGCTACTCAGTTGTACAGGGACTTCTAGGCCATTCTATGGAAAATCACGGTTCCTTCTCTTTGGAAAATAAAAATAACAAATACCTACATATGCCTCTTTATTGTGTACCAGGCTTTGCTTCTAAGATCTTTCCATCTATTGAATCTATAATCCACTCAAAAGTAAAGTAGGTATTGTTATCCCCCCACCTTTTTTTTTTTAAGATTTTATTTATTTACTTGACAGAGAGATCACAAGAAGGCTGAGAGGCAGGGAGAGAGAGATAGAAGAGGAAGCAGGCTCCCTGCCGAGCAGAGAGCCCAATGTGGACTCGAACCCAGGACCCCGAGACCATGACCTGAGCCAAAGGCAGAGGCTCAACCCACCGAGGCACCCAGGTGCCCCTTGTTACCCCCTTTTACCAGATGATGAAACCAAGACACAAAGAGGTTGATTACCTCTTTGGTTGGACACCCAGCTTCACTGATCACAAAGAGGTTGATTACCTCTTTGTGATCAGTGAAGCTGGGTGTCCAATTCATTATAGATTTCAATATGTGGTTCTTAAAGACCACACCAGAGTCCACTATATATGAATATTGTAGGCCATTTTATTCAGCAAGGTACAAAAAGAATAAATACTGGAGAAGGATTGTATTTCTTTGTAAAGCAACATTACAAAATATTTTCTTAATATATATCCTTCCTTCACTCCTCACTATTAACAATTATAATCATTATTAAATTGGTTTTTTAAAAAAAGATTTTATTTGTTTACTTATTAAGAGAGAGAGTGTGTGAGCAGGATGAGAGGCAGAGAGAGAGGAAGAGAAGCTCAAGCAGACTCCAGGCTGAGTGGTAAGCCTGACATGGGGCTCAATCTCACGACCCTGAGATCACAACCTGATAGAAATCAAGAGCTGGACACTTAACCAATTGAGCCACCTCAATCATCACTACATTCTTAAGGCCCAAAACATATAATTCCAAAACATATAATCCAGAATTCTGATTTAAAAATTGAAAATATTTTGTGCAGATGAAAGAAAAAAAAAAAGAATGGTTTATATCTATGTTGTTACTCACCAGTCATGACGGGTCAGTTTGCCACCAAGAAATAAAGGTTCTGGGATGTATTCTACCTCTATTGATTCTCTTAATACTTGGTTTCATCTGTCATATTTCTTTGTGTGGGGAGATATTTAAAATGGGTACAGATAGTTTTGGGATATGGCTAAAGGAAAGTTGAGATGGTGATACATTTAGTTTGTATTTAATGAGATATATTTCTCTGTGAATTTGGTGAGGTTTACAGGTTTTGTCATTTTATTAAAATGTGTAATTACATGCTTTCTTTTCTAATTTTAAGTAAATATTTACTTCCATACCTCATTTTGCTTTCATAATTTTGCACATGAATTTTCAAAAATTGTGTAAATTTCAGGTCCCACAAAACCCAGATTTGTTCTTGCTGCTCCATGTAAACATTGAGAAACCTTCAGACTTGATCAAATATTTCTCTAAGTCGTCCCCTTCCCCACTGTTATCACCAGAGACTTACTCCAAGTCTTCATCATACTTAGCTTAGATTATTTGTTGTCACTTCCTACTCGGTTTCCCTACCTTCACTTCTGCTGATTTCAAATGTCTCTTCACACTACTGCTAGAGAATAAGTTAGCTAAAATTAAAACAGACCAAAGCACCCCCATTGTATGCAAAACCAAGTCTGATTCCCCAACATGGCTCTCAGCCCCAGTCATAACCTGTTTTCAGTCTACACCTGCCCTCCTTTCACTCACCAGCTCCCTCATCTATGCCCAGCATTATTTCACTGCATGGGGTTCCTTCAGCACAGCCTCAATCTTCATGTCTCTTGCCCCACTGCCTGTCATGTGCATTCCCATGTTCTTAGACTCCCATCCACTCACTTTTCAAGACTCACCATGCAAGAACATCTTTTCTTTGAATCAATCTTGTTTCTCCTTACAAGAGTCCATACATGTTATATCTTTATGCTTCTGTCCTTCTCTTAACATGAGCATCTTGGGTGTTGAGCATGTGTCTTAGCCTCCTTTATGTGTGTGGCACCTAACGGGGCACTTTCCACATCACAGAACCTTCATCAATGCTTAATGAACTAATGGCTACACACTTGAGTACAATTAGGAGGCACACATTAGGAAAATATTTTCACAGGAGAAATTTATGAAAGGAATCATTTCAGTAAGATATGCTAAGAGGAGTTATTTGAGGGATCTTAGGGATTTGATCACATCTCTAACTTTGAGTTAAGAATGCCTTCTTTTTGGGAATCAGCATGATCTCTGGGAAACTAGAAGAATTAGATTAGGCTTCAAAACAGAAGAAGCAAAAATTTGGCAAACAATGCTATTTTGAAATTCTAAGCTGAAGGAATTCTGTTAAAGGAGATGAAAGATTGGTCTGCAAAGAGTCTTAAGTCCTAAGTGAAAAGTCTATGTCCAGACATACGCTGAGCAGGAGCTCTACCTATACCATGTGGCTGGAAATTAGAATGTGGGTGTGTCAACAGCACAAATTGGTTGGTTAGTCCTCTGGTAGGGACTTAAAAACATATCATTATCTGGAAATGGATAACTTACTGTTTTTGTTTTCTAAAGTGAAGACTAGGAGTTAACCAAATTTATGTTTCATAAAAGTTGTATCAGCAGCAGTTACAGAATAATTCAATAGTTGATGCATATAATGATGGCTAAGATTTAGGGAAAGGTGAAATTTTACTCAGAACATAGTAAGGCAGAGTAATCTGGAATTTTCTTATAGAGATCTTTATTCAAAACGCTAAGAGTAGGGCATTGATTGGCTCAGTTGGTTAAGCATCTGCCTTCAGCTCAGGTCATGATCCCAGGATCCTGGGATCAAGCTCCATGCTGGGCTCCCTGCTCAGTGGGGAGTCTACTTCTACCTCTCCCTCTCCCCTTCCCCACCACTCGTTCTCTCTCTCTCTCTCTGTCTTGTTCACTCTCCCTCTCAAATAAGTTAAATTTTTTTAAAAATCTAAAAATAATGTCTTTCCCTCAAAGAATTAAAATTTAATTGTAGTTATATGGGGTATGTGATTTACATCTCACAAAGCATAAAAGAAATGTAATGTCATTTTGCTGAACATGAGCTTTGACTTCATGTAATACTATAAATTATAAAATATAGTGAGATATAATTGGTATAACATACCAATTTTTTTTCCAATTCCTTCACTCACTGTGAGTCCAGATACTTAGAAAACATTGAACATATCATTTCTCTGCTTAGGCAATCCAAACAAGCAGCACGATTCCTAAGCCAGAAGACAGAAATACTGCTGAGTCATCACATAGGTCATTACTGTTTTTCTTTTAAAACAAATCCTTCCATTTCACAACAGATAGTCATCTATGTAAAAACTTTCTCAAAGGAGTAACCACAAATTTTAGTCATGTAAAGGCTTTTAAAATAATTTTTAAAAAATTTATTGTCAATATTCTCAAGAAGGAACAACCTACTTTAACCATTTTTAAATCCATACAAGTAAGACATAAATTATAAATTTCTCAAAAAGTAGGATGATGTGTTGGAAAGAGCTGAAACATACCTGAGAATCAACCCCGGATCCCTCCCTTCTCAGCTGTGAGATACCTTTCAGAAGACACTACATCTCTCAAGTCAGTTTCTTCAGAAGCTAAAATGAGGTTAAAACAATTCCTACCCCCACAGAGTTGGTGACAAAATTAGGTGAGAAAACACATTTAAGAAGCTTAGCATAATGCTTAGCTGACCCTCAGTGATTCTCAATGCCTTCCCAGAACCAAGTGAAAGACAGTTTTTTTTCTTTTCAATTTCAAGACTACCTCCTCAGTTCTTGCCTGTCATAATCCCCAACTGCCAGTAATTTACACTACTCAACCAAATTCTCTCATTTGCCTCTAGACTATTACAAAAGAAAACCAAAATTACTGAGTGATCCATGTTTCACTAGAGAACATGATTTTGTTGCCTGTTTCATTTTGGTTCTGTTTGTCCCCTTGGCTGATTTTTCGGTGAACTAGTTCCAAGTGCTCCTGAACTTTAAAGGAGACTAAACTGGATTTCCTCCTTTAGCTGCCATTAGAAACCAGTTTTCATAAGTTTGATTGGTCCTGTTGGTCTCTAGGAAAGAAATCCAGTCACTCAGGGTCAGGGGGGTTGCAGGGAGAATAATCTTCAGGGTTCTAGGCCACTTGAGCAGAGACCCCTGAAGTAGGAGCTGCTCTCAGGTGGTACAAGAAGACAGTTTACTTTCTATGTTTCCCTTAAGTTTCCATATGGAAGTTATATAAGTTGAAACCACTAAACCAGTTCAATGAAACCCAAACTGCTGAGTTTTGCACTGCTTTGAAAGAGGCCTTCTGTTTCCTAACCAGCATGAGCTTGGGAAATTTTCCATTTACTTGGGAGGGCTGTCATGTAAGCCGTTCAACCAGTTTTGCTCAAAGATCAACACAGACTGACTGAAATAATGGAATAGATCCAATTAGCTGACTTCTCCATTTCACGTTATTTTATAACTGCTATCTACGGTCAGAATTCAAAGGAATTTTCTTGAGTTTCCTTCCTTATTCTGCAAGTTCTAAAGAGCTATTGTTAAAGGCCATGGGCTCAGAATTATTTTTATTCTAAAAGCACTAACACATACAGATACTCAGTAGGCACTGAAACACACAGTAGGTGCACTGATCCATCTGCCCCCTTCTTCCCTTATGAGGCCTCTCAAAGCTCTCAAAGCTCTCAAAGCTCAATGCATAGCCCTGAGCTCAAAAGTACATCAGACTTTTTATACTCCCGTGTTCATGAAAAGAACACATGAATTTCACACAGTAAGAAAAAGGTTGAAATAAGGGATTACACTGTACAGAACCACACCATTCAATTTGATCCACTATATACTGGGCTCATACTACTGATGCTGTCTGAAAATTTCATAGGCACTGGATAGTCAAATATTTTTAAGTAATATATCCAATTATTTTTAAGCTTAAGGTGTGCACTCTGTTGATCTGATACACTCACGTGTCACAGAATGATTGTCACCATACTGCTAGTTAACATCTCCATCACCTCCCATAATTACCATTTTTTTGTGTGTGGTGAGAACCTTTAAGATCTACTCTCTTAGCAACTTCCAAGTGTATAAGACACTATTATATTTTATTTTAATTCCAGTGTAGTTAACCTATAGCATTGTATTAGATTCAGTGTACAATACAGTGATTCAACAATTCCATATATTATTCAGTTCTCATCAAGGTAAGTGTACTCTTAATCCCCATCACCTATTTCACTCATCCCCCTACGCATGTCCCCTCTGGTTAACTATCTATTTGTTCTCTATAGTTAAGAACCTGTTTTTTGATTTGTCTCTTTTTTATCTTTGTTTATTAGTTTGGTCTTTTAAATTCCACATACGAGTGAAATCATAGGGTAGTTGTCTTTCTCTAACTGGTTTATTTCACTTAGCATTATACTCTCTAGATCTATCCATGTTGTTGCAAATGCAAGATTTCATTCTTCTTTATGGCTGAATAATATTCTATTGTGCATATATATATGTATACATATATATATGCATCTTTATCCATGAAAAACCTATCGATGGACACTTAGACTGCATCCATAATCTGTCTATTATAAATAATGCTGCAATAAACATAAGAGTACATATATCCCTTCAAATTAGTGTTTTTGTCTTCTTGGGGTAAATACCCAGAAGTACTGAATCATAGGGTAGTTCTATTCTTAATCTTTCACAGAGCCTCCATACTGTCTTCCACAGTGACTGCACCCATTTGCATTCCCATCAACAGTACATCAGAGTTCTTTTTCCTCCACATCTCTGCCAACACTTATTTCTTGAGTTTTGGGTTTCAGCCATTCTGACAGGTGTGAGGTGATATCTCATTGTTTTGGCTTGCATTTTCCTGATGACAAGTGATGTTTAGCATCTTTTCATGTGTCTGTGGGCCATCTGGATGTCTTTGGAGAAATGTCTATCCATATCTTTTGCCCACTTTTAATTGGATTATTTGTTTGTAAGACACTATTATTGACTATAATCACCATCCAATATATTTTTATATTAACAATTATATGTATTTTTGATAATACAAAAAAATCACCCTTTCAATAATTTTTTTTCCTTTAACAGATCAAAAACTTTTCAATGCCAGTAAAGTGTCTTATTAAATACACACTGACCCAAAAACCACTGCAACACACTGTTTGAACAATATTGAGGAAGTAAAGAAAAGAGAAATGGTACCTTATTGAGCACCTGCTGTGTGCTGAGACAGGGCTGATTGCTTTCCCTACCTTACCTCTTTTAAATCTATTAAACATTTGCACTATATAATATTACCAACTTGTTCCAAATGAGGAAAAGGGGGCTCAGGAAGATTAAGTAACTTATGAGGCTTTTAGAGCTATTAAATGAAGGTCTTAGAATTGTATATCAAGTTTGTTGTATTGTGTAATTTTGTTTTTTTCAGCTCTGACCATGCCTTGTACATCATTGTAAATTATTTTCATCCTCAAATTCAGTAAGTAAATCTCTCATTCAAAAATGTATCTGATACATGAGAAGCATTGTTGCCATTATGTATGCAGTAATGAACCAGCATATTAAGATATACTCAACACAGGACACCTGGGTGGCTCAGTTGGTTAAGCAGCTGCCTTCGGCTCAGGTCATGATCCCAGCGTCCTGGGATCGAGTCCCACATCGGGCTCTTTGCTCGGCAGGGAGCCTGCTTCTCCCTCTGCCTCTGCCTGCCTCTCTGTCTGCCTGTGCTCGCTTGCTCTCTCTCTCTCTCTGACAAATTAAAAAAAAAAAAAGATATACTCAACACATGCTTTCTTCAGATGAACAAACATTATTTTTTTATCTGTTTATGTTAAAATATAAATTAAGTGGCAGTAGTCTTCCTTTCCTTGAAAAACATGAAGAAAACACACCTTATGGAAAATGTTAACATTAAAACACCTTTCTTTTCAGCTATTTCAGTTTATAGTTACATAAATCAATTATGCAAATAATTTTAATATTTACTTGAGTTGAAGTTGTTCAGGGGAAAAATCACCAGAAGTTGGTGGAAAAGGAGTTAGCACATGATTAGTGGCCTCCTTGTATGACAGTGGCTAATCAAATACTGTACATCTTTCTAAACTTTTATACTAAAAAATAAAATCGATGAGTTTATTTTCTTCAAGGAAAGTAACTACTTCAAAAACATTTACTTAACATTTACATATCATATATCCATTATATAAAGCACTTGAAATTCATATATTCATTTATTCTTTCAACCTACTGGTTACCTACTGAGTCAGACACTATGTTGAATCATATGTTAGGTGCTATATATATATGCAGAAACATGATCTCGCTCAAGTTACTCATGACCCAGGAGAAGGGGGGCAGGAAAAAGACATGTTCTCTGTTGTGATAAATACTATTATAAAGTACAGAAATCCAGGTGAAGCACATAAGAGAGATGGCTGATTGACATGCCAGCCATTCTTCCGATAAGAAATCGAGCGCTGTCATGAGGATTTAGTAGGATGAGGCAAGTGAAGAAGTAAGTGAAAATGTTCAAAATACTGGGTATAGCATAGGTAATGACAACATATTGTGGTAGCTGCAAATAATTGTATAGCTGGGTTTTAATTGGGAGAAAAATAAAGGAAGGAAAGAGAGGTTGGTAAAGTCTAAAGACAAAATACACCCCTATGTTTATTGCAACATTATTTACAATAGCCAAGACACAGAAGCAATCTTAAGTATCCATCAATAAATGAATGGATAAGGAAAATGTATATATACACACAATGGAATATTATACAACCATTAAAAAGGATGAGATCGTGCCTTTTGAAGCAACATGGATGGACCTAGTGGATATTATGCTGAGTTAAATAAGTTATATTGAGAAAGATAAATACCATATGACTACACTCATAGAGACTAAAAAAAAATGAATACATAAACAAAAAGCAGAATCAGTACTATAAATACAGAGAACAAACTGATAGTTGCCAGAGGGAGGGGAGTAGAAGTTGGGCAAAATGAGTGAACAAGATAGAGAGATGCAGGCCTCCAGTTATGGAATGAGTAAGTCATGGGAATAAAAACCAGAGCATTAGGAACACAGTCAATGATACTGTAATAGGGATGTAATGGGACAGGTGGTAGCTCTACTTATGGTGAACACAGCATAATGTACAAACTTCTCAAGTCACCAAGTTGTACACCTAAAACTAATATAATTTTGTATGCCAACACTCAAATACACTCAAATAAAAAGAAAAAAAAAGGAAAAGAAAGGAAGACAAAAAGTTTCAGGGGCTACAGTAACAATTATTGGTTTTGCATGTTAATGTGGAACAATCCAATATCAAGGGGGTACTGTCAGTGCCAAGATGGTGCCCATTTGGTTATTAATGACATGCTGTAACATTTTTGGACATCTATAAGTCTCGGTGGTACAAATCTGAGAAGCCAACTACTAAAATTGAGTCATTTTAAACCATATTCACTAAATCAGAGGTTATCTTTGGAACACCATTCTAAGTTACTTTGCTTAGCATGTTTGCCCAAGAAATAAGTAGCTGCCACCACCCCCAGTCCTTATGTTTACAACACAATGTTAATATGGGTCTGTTTCAGGGAAGGAATTATTCTATTCAACAAGACATCATTTGAGGATACTCTCAGTTCTCACCCATTCCAATCTTACCAATTCCAGAAAAGATGGGCTGAAAGGTTTCAAAGAAGATGGAGCTATTATATCAAGAAGATCCGGCACACCAGATTTTAAACAAAATTATCCAATAAATGAGGATGGTTTTGTCTTTCCTACTTCCTTCCATTCTTCTCCCACATTAATGCCTCTTTCCCAATACTCTCAGCAGATGGTTGACTCCCAAATGGCTCCTACATGTAAGACCTGAGAGTCTCCCTAAAAATGAGCCCAAACTGCCAATCGCTTCTTTATATTTTTATTCTGTCTCATCAAAACTTTTATTTCTTGAATAAAAGTACCTCTTTAGAACTGTATCCAAACAAGTCTCAGACATTACAGGATTACATTTTTGTGTCCTACTAGAAAATGCACCTGCTCTTACTCACAGCTTTTCATCAAATCCCTTGTACATCCTTTCTCTTCCAACACCCTATACCTGAGCACATTCTTCTTATTAAAAAGAGAACCCAGAACAAAAAAACTTCTTCCCTCTAGGTGCCTAGCTTATCAAGAATAGTGTCACCTGTCATTTTAATCTGCTAATGCAGCAAAGAATTGTAACATCAGCCTACTCTCTCTACATAGCCTTTGTCTTTGGGAGTGGGAAGAAACATGTCTTTGTGTCTCCAGCCCCCTTCATTCTGGTGGCTAAGGAAGCAGAGAGATTTAGACATCACTGTAAGAGACTCAGAAGTTTCTCCACAGAGAAGAGGTTTCTTGTTTCTCCATTTAATGACAGTGAGGGCCTGGGTATTTTGAGTGATCTCTGCTAAAAGGTTTATGTCCTAGGAGTTGGGCATAGACAAAACCAATGCCAGGAAGCACTCTTCTTGCCAATACAAAAGTCATTGTCATTGAAAAGGCTGAAAGATGGACATAGAGTCCTAGGAACAGTCAGTGTCAGATGCTGCAACTATCTTCCCTAACAGGAGGACCCATCCCATCCTACGTGCTGAAGACTCCTTTGGATACTGACAGAAAGAGGGACATACAGAATCCCAGCTTCATCCTCCCAACCCCAATTCTTAAAGGGGCAGCATCTAAAATCAGCCTTTCCTCTCAAATGTTTACCAGAATTGACTAGAAAACATAAATTAAGTCACTTAGAGAAAGCAATAGCTGTTTATGCCTATTTAAAATCGCAGAACAATAATACCAATAAAATGTATCAAAAAATAACCACCATGTAATACATGCCAATTATGAAATGCTTCATAGATATTAGTTCTAATCCTGCCATAAACTCTATAAGACAGGAGATATTTTCAGATTCAGAGGCTGAGGCTCAGTAATTAACTGGCTTTTTGAGGTTACAGCTAAGTAAAGCCAATAAGATTAAAACCCACGTTTATGGGGCACCTGGTTGGCTCAATGGATTAAGCGTCTGCCTTCAGCTCAGGTCTTGATCTGGGGCCTGGGATTGAGCCCTGCATCAGGCTCTCTGCTCAGCAGGGAGCCTGCATCCCCCCCCCCCTCTCTCTGCCTGTCTCTCTGCCTACCTGTGATCTCTCTCTCTCTGTCAAATAAATAAATAAAATCTTTAAAAAAAATAAAATCAATGTTTATATGCGAATGATGAATCACTAAATTCTACTGCTGAAACCAATAAGACACTATATGTTAACTAGATTTAAATAGAGAATTTTTTTTTAAACTTGCTTATCTGAGTTCCAAAGTACATTTTGTGATGATAGATAGATAGACAGATAGATAGAGGGGAAGGGGAAGGAGTTGGAGGAGGAGAGAGAGACAGAGAAACAAAGAAAGATGGAGACAGACAGGAAAGAGTGAATACTGTCCTTGGGGACCTCAGAGACCAGCCACTAAAAATGGAAAAACAAAACACGTTTTGATATATATCACACTAAAAACTAAATAAATATGCTGTTAGATAAATCAATTACTATTCACCCTTTGTGAGTTGAAAAGGAACAAATCTTTCTGCTTTGGACATGAAACTGATTTCAACAAGGAAAGTATCGGTCCTTTCAAAATTGGAGTCTTTTATTTAAAGATACACTAAGAAGCTAGGCAATAAGACAGGCTACATGTGGGAAACAGAAAAAATGCACCTGTTGACTTTATTCATTTAGTCCCTCAGTTAGTCAATAACGATATCCACTGTATGTCCACGGTGTTCCAAACTCTGCCACAGTTGTCCACATAAAATAAGGAACAACCCCCCAGTCATGAGAAGTTAATCTCTCTCTCTTCCCTCAGGAAGAGTTATGGCTACTCCCCCCAAATCCCACAGAATTCTATTTCTACCTCTATTAGCATACACTCTATGAAACAATTAATTATTTATGTTCTTGTTCCCTGAAAAAAAAGGGAGAGATTTCACTGAAAATACGATTTGAGATACACATGCCCAACTTTTTTTTTTTTTTAAATAAAGATAGGAGCAAAAAAATAAATAGATAAAATACTTTAAAAATAGGGGTGAAAAGATGTCACAAAACTGAAAACACACACAGGATTCCTGCTATATGGACATTAAGCTATCTTGACTCATGAAGTTATTACTCCATGCCTGCCTATATGCAGTTATTGTCCATCTGACCTTATCGGTAGTCTTGCCCTACTCCAATCATTCAACCATTCAACAATCCATCACTACCAGATTGTTAGAGCAATGCCTTCACCAGTCTACCTCCTGCTCAGAAGTTGCTAAACAACTCAACTATTTTCTGTCTTACAAACACCACCAAAATATGAGACCCCACCTGAAATTCTCTGACTTCCCTTCCTATATTCAGTTCCTATGACCACCATGGATATTGTGCCGACATCTCCCTTTCTTCTGTACTTTCAACCACTCTCCATGTACTGCATTGCCAATATTAAAGCAAACCAAAAAGAATGCTCTTTTCACCTCTACTTTAGATTTTAGGGTCAGTGTCACTTCATCATGGAAGTGATGATATTAAGTGATGATTGACATATTAAGACCCCCAGGTATATCCTTTCACGGCTTCAAGTTGTAATTGAACAATTACACAAGAATTTCATCATAAGCCATGTCAAATGTGTTTATGATGAAATTCTTGTGTAATTGTTCAATTAATACCTATAAAAGGATACGCTTTATATTGTATGTTTTTATTTCTGCCTGAAACTCTGAAGCTTTGTACAATAACTGGCACAGTTAAGAGCAACTACGTAACTCTTTGAATATACCACTGGCCGAGTATATGAATCCTGCCCACAGTACACGTCTTGCTCTAGCTGTGCACCATACCAATGTGTACCAATTTCGTGCCACCACCTAATATCCCCTCACTGCTGCTGAGTTCTGAACTCCTGGAAGACTCCCCAATTTTTCTCTAGCCAAATTATGTAAATCTTTCAAAGTTCTGGGAAAGTCATAGAAAGCCTCTTACTTTATTACCCTCTTCTTTCTGATCTGCCATACAACTTGCACCGAAGATGAATAACGATAAAAGAGGAGCTTCTCTGTTTTATTTTCTTTTCAGTAACATTTTTCTGATTCACAATATTTTACCCAATAATGACAACAGCCTCCATAAACAATTTTTACTGCATCCCAAATTTAAAAATACTTTTATTGTTAAACAATCTTTTTTTTTTTTTTTTAAGATTTTGTTATGGAACCTGGACTGGATCGCCATATGGAGGAACCAAGAGGCCCTTGGAGATGTTGGAGGATAGAAAGTTTATCTAACATCAGTGGGCTCAGAGAAGAATAATCTACAAAGGTCTGAGCCCTGAGCACAAGCGAGAGGGGTAACTTATACACTTCTACTTCTACATACTTGGCACTTTTGGGATGGTGGGAAGCTGGGCAGGGAGAAGAACCCAGAAGAGTCCTGGGTCAGGGACTGGGACACCCCTGCTTGCTTGGTCAGCCATCTTAGTGCACAGATTTTTTCCTCTTCAATTTTATTTATTTACTTGATAGAGAGAGAGAGAGAGAGAGAGCGAGCGAGCACAAGTTGGGGGAAGGGCAGAGGAAGAGGGAGAAACAGATTCCCAGCTGAGCGGGAAGCCTGATGCAGGGCTCAATCCCAGGACCCCAAGATCATGACCTGAGCCAAAGGCAGATGTTTTAACCAACTGAGCCACCCTTGTGGCTCAAACAATCTTTAATTAAACTAAAATTTCAATTTTGAGTTAGCATATTTTTGCAGTTGACACCAGGAAATGATCCAAACTACACACAATAAGAGCACAATGCACGGAAGTACCAGAAGAGAGCCTTAAAGGTCACTGATAGGCTGATAACCTCCCCTCTAGCAAAGACAAAATATCAAAGAGGAAGAGGGAGATAGAACAGTAACCTGAAAGTAGAAAGGTTTAAGTAATATCCCCTCCTTAATTCTATAAAGTAGCGGGAGAAAGGATGCCTTAGCAGAAAGAAATGACAATGCTGGTCCAGTTGAAGGGCTTCCTGAGAAACAGTAAATGGTAACAGCAAAACTTTAGGACTAGAGAGGAAAAGCTAGAGTAGGTAATGCTGAACAGAGGCATAAATAAAAAGGAAATATGGTCACTTCCAAGATTCAGAACTTGCAGCATGAATTCCTAGAAAGGCTAAGGGTCTAGACAGAAAAGCAAGGGTCGTCCAAAACATAGAAGGAGAAAGAAGAAAGGTTGTGAGTTCAGTGTTTAAAGCCTGAGGTTTGTAGAGAATTGTTCAGCTGTCCAGTTGTCCAGACACAGAATTGTGTGTTTGCTGCCCTTTTCATGGTTGCTATATGTTTCAGAGAATCATTTCTGTACTTAAGCCAATTCATAAAATTCTGTGGCATAAAGCTAGAGGTATAGGCAACCCAGCAATAATCCCATGACATGATGTATAAACTAAATTACTGCCTAGTAACATTGAAAGAACAGTTTAAGTTAGAGGTGATGATTCTTTGTCTACCGAAAAACTTTGACCTAGAATCCAAAGGGGGAGTTGACTGATTGCAAAACAAACAAACAAACAAACAAACCCTCTTTTTCTCCCATTTGACACGTGAAATTTAAAGTTTTCAACTCGCTACTTAAGGGAAAACCAGAGGTTGTAAATCTTTATGAAGTAACGACAGTTAGTATTTTACACATACAATTCAACATCCATGGCAGGTACAGAACAGAATGAAAGGTATGCAAAATACTTTGAGAAAAGGAGAAGAGAGAAAAAGCTAACTCATAAAAGGAGAGAAAGAAATATAGGAACACAAAAAGAAATAGAGGGAAAGACTAAGAAAATGGAGGATTCAGTGAAACAGGCAAAAAAGAAACTCATAAAATGGGATGACAGAGAAGCACAGAAAGATGAAGATAAGGGGAGAGAATTCTGAGAAGCGGAGGGCAGGGTGGGGGTGGCTGTGGGACCTGTGTCACTGGGTTAGTCAAGCTGACGTTCATCTTGTGGGTGATTCACAGAATCATCACCCATTGTCTCTTTCTTTGAAATGTTAATGAGCCAAAAGTCTAATACAAACAGCTAGTCCAAAAAGCACAAGATGATTTGAATGGATAGCTTAAGGCAAGATTACAAAAAAAAAAAAAAAAAAAAAATTATGCTCAGCCTCCTTTCTTGTTCCTCTTATTTTTTCAGCTTTGGAACTTCTGTCTTCTTTAGTTTGGCACACCTCCCTGCTCTCTGGCATCTTTCCTGAAGATAGTCTCGCTTTTGACTGGCGACTAACGTATTCCGGCTAAGGTTCTAACTAAACACCAAAGTATACTCTCAAATACACTACTTTGCAGAGGTCTGGGTATTCTCTTTTTTTAAAGATTTTATTTATTTATTTGACAGACAGAGATCACAAGTAGGCAGAGAGTCAGGAAGAGAGAGGGGGAAGCAGGCTCCCTGCTGAGCAGAGGGCCCGATGTGGGGCTTGATCCCGGGACCTTGGGATCATGACCTGAGCCAAGGCAGAGGCTTTAACCCACTGAGCCACCCAGATGCCCCAGGTCTGGGTATTTTTAAGAAGAGACCCCTAACACACCCAGTAAACTGAAGAACAGGATGCAGTGGGCCTGGGAGTTAGTGGTGAACAGGCACTACCCTTTTGAAGCCCATGGCAGTTCTCAAGAAGACAGCAAGTAGCGTGGCAGGATGAACAAGGAGAGCTGGGTCAGGTACCAGGTGTGAGGGCCCCAGGGAAGCAAGGCATTTTGGTGGACACAGCAAGAGTGGGAGTAAAGCGTTTGCTGCTGCACACAGACCATAGTGCTTTACAGGCTGCCCTCTCCAGACAGTTCTCGCGTGATGCTTCTGCTGAGAAGTTTAGTTGCACAGGAATGAGATTAAAGTGACTTCTGGGGTCAGAAGGCATGGTACCGGGGCGCCTGGGTGGCTCAGTGGGTTAAGGCCTCTGTCTTTGGCTCTGGTCATGATCCCGGGATACTGGGATTGAGCCCTGCATCGGGCTCTCTGCTCAGTGGGGAGACTGCTTCACCCTCTCTCTCTGCCTGCCTCTCTGCCTACTTATGATCTCTCTCTTTCCGTGAAACAAATGAATAAATAAAATCTTAAAAAAAAAAAAAAAGAAGAAGGCATGGTACCTTCAGGATAGCCACTACCTCTTAGGTTGTGACACCACTGTATTTTTTACTTCCTAGCAAAAACAGCGTTTGGTGCAGAGCAGAAGCAAGGGAAAGAGGGAAGACAGGAAAATGGGCTGCTTATTCAGAATTGAATAAATGATATCATGGCAAATAAACCTCTACCCAAATGGGATAGTCTGTTTGCACACGGAAAGATTAAGTAAGTATGCCATCTTGCCCTCGTGAAATTGCATTAACTTTGTATATACCATCAAAGAAAATTAGGCAGTATCCTAAGACTTTTTACCGGTTCAGGATCTTAAAGATACTTCAGAATTTATTATTCCAGGTGGCATATACAGTTTTACATAAATCTTAGAGTTGGAAAAAAACCCATAAAACTATAGTGTTTTAGGATTATAATGTGAAGCATTCAGGCCTCTCATCAATAAAGCCGTAATTACTGTGAGTAGCATTTTCTCTTCTACTTCATTATACTGCCAACATAGTATCATTGCCTTAGAAGAGATTACTAAATATTGACATCAGTAATATGCGCAGAACACTTTGTAGGTATTGCTTCAATGCCCAGAACAGTTTGACAAGGTAGGCCCCATTTTATCTCCATTGTTACTGAGGAAAAGTCACTTAGAGAAATTGTACTACTAACAAGGCTAGTTGTTGTGACCATAGGGGTATGGTCATGGTTTAAACCCAGATCTGGTTTGTCTCAGCTCTGGGCCGGACCTACATTTTGACCAAGCATTTTACCGTCTATGTCAATTTTCAAATTCTGTTCAGTGAAAGCCCCAGGCTTTTAAGGAGCTACCTCCAGGGCCAACACATAGGGATAAAAAGTTGAAGGGGACCGTGGCATAATAGTCCTTCCTCAATGCAAACCAAGAAGCTCTGCTTAAATGTATTTTAAATAAGTTTAAGTCCATATAATGTAACATGAAGAAATAGCTCTACTGCTAATAGGAAGGGGGAAAAAACAACTTTGAGAACCACTCTGGTCTAGATTTTCAAAACCTGACTTTTTTCCACGATACGTTTGAATTATTGAAGAGCTGTGAGCACCAGAACCGTATGAGGTTCATCAAGAACTAAAGAGGAAGGAAAAACACCATTCCACCTCCGCATTAATAGAAAATGAACCTTACAGGCAGCTGATCAATAATTAAAAATGAAAACAAGTGCTCTCTAACTTACTTGTAGGCCACAGCCCAATTCTGAAATCACACACACACACACACACACACACACACACACACACATACACACACACACCTCAAATAAATACATGGGTCATGGGTCACTGAAATATTTCATTCTTAATCTTTATCATCAACTCCAAAAATTTGTCAGTTTAGAAAATATGAATTTGATTTTATATTTTGGGTGAACTCCACCAAATTTTCACCGATGGAAAACAGCTTTCCTACTGGCTAAACCATGTTTATTGACTATGAATTGATTTCTGTCCTTGACCATGTCTCCTTGCCCCTCCTGCTTTCATTGCCCTTTTCCGTAAAGGAATGCCAGAGAAGAGTAAAGAAGAAGGGATACGATTCCTATTTCTTTAATCCCTGGCAAAAAAAACCTGTTATATCCTCACCTACAATCTCTAATCAACTGTATTAGTCTAGTCACTCTAAATACCTGCAAATCCAGTATTTGACATCAGGAGCCCAGAATGAAACACCAGTTTTGTCAGTATACTTGTCTACATCATTTAATCCCTCTGAGTTCTCTGAAATTAGGATTAATAAATTTTTAGTTAGCAACAAAAGGGATATTGGTTGAAAGTGCTTTTGTGTATCAAGAAAATACCATTCATCCTTGTGATCACAGATGAGAAATTAGGAACTAATTATTTTGGGTGCCTGGGTGGCTCAGATGGTTAATCATCTGCCTTCAGCTCAGGTCATGATCCCAGGGTCGCAGGATCGAGTCCCGCATCAGGGTCCCTGCTCTGCGGGGAGCCTGTTTCTCCCTCTACCGCTCCCCCTACTTGTGCTCTTTTACTCTCTCTCTCAAATAAATAAATAAAACCTTAAAAAAAAAAAAAGAAAGAAACTAGTTATTTCATAGTTAGAGCTATAAATGTAATCAAAATATCCTAAATTTAACACTTAAGATATTTCATGATTTTATGTCCAGGTGTTGGGGAACAGATCTCATTATGTTATGATGATTGTAAGTATGAAATTTTGTCTCTACTGATGATTATAGTACCATATGACTTATTATAATTAATATCATAAAAAGCAAAAGTATCATTCATAATATTGTATATGAATCAATACTGGGGCTGTCTCAGCTTAAGAACAAAAAGTCAATAGAGTCATCTTTTGTCTTCTACTCTAAAACATTTTCAGCAGTGGTAAATTGGAAAAAGTCTGCTCTAAAATATTTGTAATATAAATAATATTTATCTCAAAATGTTTCTATTCAACTTTCTTGTATTAAATTACATTCTATAAGCCCAGAGCAATCTTCCCATCTAATCATATATTTTTGAATTTTACTGGACTGTAACACTAGACAGGAAAGTACATAAAGCTAAGAGGTAAAATAAAGACCACAAATTTGAATATAAATTTTCACAGCATCACAGGGGCACAGAATTGATAGTATAACTCAAAGTAAATCCTGGTTTGCATCTGTGCAAAGGAAAAAGCAAGGTTACTCAGCCATATATTGAATAATAGCCCTTCACAGGCATATGATATGATATTGCAAGGTGAAGTGTGTCCCCATCTTCAGGAGGTCATTTGCCCAGCCCACTTTGCAGTTTTCTTTGTTGAAGTGAAGAACATGGATTTGTGTTAAGAGGACATACTTTCATCTGTTTTTCTTTGTGGCCAAAGTCTGAAATACTGCTTATGGAAATTAGAATGGAGTTTCTGGCAATAAGAGTAACAGCTAATACTTTACTGAGTACATACTATATGCCAGGCACTATGCTGAGTGCTTTATATATGGATATCAATAATAGCAAACAAATAATCATTATCAAGTACTGGTCAGAGTCCTAAGCGCTTTTTATGTTAACTCATGAAATTCTCACAACAATCTTTTGAATTAAATTTTACAGATCAAAAAACAAAGCCTTTTTCCTGGTATCATAGCTACTGGAACCAGATGTGTATTTAAAACTGCCTGACTCCAGAGCCTGAGAACTTAATCTCAAAGGCTATGCTGCCATGGACCCCTCCTAAGTGGGGCTGCACTGGGATAACAGAGGACGTGAGACACAGTGTTAGCTAAAGTTAGAAAGGAACCATCAACAGTATCAAGCCCAAGTTCTATTCTGCGTGAGACTGATATTTACCCAAGGTCTAAAGCCAGACTGGGTCAAGGCAGAAGGTGTAGCCATGAGTCTTAATCATATCCATGGCCCCTTCTACTGTGTATTTTAAACTCTTGAGAAAAAATTATCATTGATATTTCAAGCACATTTCCTGGGTTTACTAAAAAACCAAACTAGTATTTATACTTTTATCTCTAAAGCAATATGGGCCAAATGTTATTGATATTTAAAATTCTTTTTCAGAGTTGTAACCCTAAGGATGGTGAAAACATTTCACTGACCAGAAAAAATATATATCATTAAATGTTTATATTCTGAAACATATATACTCAACAAATTTCTTCAAAATCAAAGCTAAAAATGAAATTACTAAAATCCATTTACCATCCTAAGCTTGACACGTAACACTATAAACATTTCCAGGGTTCACGGTTAAACTAAAAGCATTAAATCTCTATGGTCAGTGGAAGACCTAAGTGTTTATTGTACCTAAGTAGATAGGACATTTTGCTTGGTAGATACTGCAAACAGACAATCAAAAGAATATGAGAGCTAATTACTTATGAAATGGGGAAGAGGGGTTAAGGTTAAAGTTTGCATCCCGGGAGACTAAGAGGATACAGACAGCATGAACGGAATTAGGAACCTCGTGGACGTGTTGGTCTGGTTAGAAACAAGTACAGTTTCAAGCCTCTTAAATTTGTATTGTGGTTATCTAAATTGACATAGCAGACAGTAGGAAAAAAGAATAGAAAGGTATTCTTTTCTTTCTTCTCCATTTTACTTCTTAAATCTGTCTCTGTACCACTCTGTTCTTTGAAAATACCTATCTTTGATAAAAATCCCAACTTTCACTATTTGTGGTACCCCAAATGCATCAGTAGCCCTCTAAAGAGATCAGATTTTAACTTATTTGGCAGTGTCAACTATCTATTCCTTTTTATGCACAACTACAGTGTTCCCCCCCC
>ML106120.1:17853-31646 GCA_003697995.1 Taxidea taxus jeffersonii | reverse complement strand
AAAAAAAAAAAAACTGGAACAATAGATTTAAAGCCAGATACTCAGAGGCTGGCTTAATGCAAGACCTTTTTAAGTGTTAAAGTTAGTCAATAGTGGAATGAACAACTGCTTTAGGTAGGGAGCTTCCATCTTTGAAACTGTTCACATAGAGCCTGATGATCAACTGTCAGAGATGTGATGTAGGGGAGTGGCTACCTGGTTGGGTAAGGAGTAAATGAGGCAGCCTCTGAAGTATTTCCAACTCCAAGATATTGTGATACTAGATTTGTATTTTTAGAGACATTCTGAAATGCCCTAGTGAAAGACCTGATTGAATACTATTAACAATGACACTACTTATGTGACCATCATTGATTATTTTTCGATCATCTAAAACTCTGCAAATATAAGCAACTCTACTCTCCATTAATTCTACATTAATGGAGAATACTTGTACGGAGAGTCTCTCAGAGTAGAGAATCCAAAAGTCAAGAGGCTGGCAGAAGTATGAGCAGTAGTGAGTAGGCAGCACAAAAGCAAAAAAATACAAAATAAACTCAGGCTGAAATAACCTACAGAAGTACTCATCAAAATATGTCTGACTGAGATCTTCCAGCATACAGTTTTTTCCTTTACTCTATAGGTATTTCCTCCTGAGGTCCATTCACTAGTCAATATACTTAGGAAGCACAAACAGAAGAAACAGAAAATACTAACTCAGATCAGGAGACAAATCTCTACAATATTGCCCTAATTAGCCCTACCAGCACTGATCCTTCATTCCTGAGACTTTATCTCCAAAGCATCATTATTAAGTTTATACTTTCCCTCTTTGTTCTTTTACTACATAACTGGTTATTATTCTAGTGTTGGTTCATGCTTGCAATGTTTCTTTTCTCCCTCAGGTGGATTACAGGCTATTTAAGGAGAAAGACTTTGTCTTGTAATTAACTTCCCCCCAAATCAATGGGATGTTGAAAATGGTTAACATTTTCTCCACCTGAAATTCCCTCTCCCTTCTCCCAGATTGTCTCAACCCTTTCATTATACAGGGCCAGCTATTGTGCGGAGTCTCTCGTTCTATAGCCCTCATTAACAACTTCTTCTCTGAACTCTTACAGTGTTTGTTGTCTGTACCACCACTTGGAGCTAAACACACACCACCTTGTTCTTGGCAACACCTCTCCTGTCTGAGCCAAAAAGATGATCCTTCTACTGGAGAGAAAGCAGGAAAACACTGTGAACCCCTGACAAGATTATTTGTCTTCCTCAGTAGGTAAGTAACTTTGAGGAGCCAAAAAGTATTGTCCGTGATCTAGTGTGAGGGACAAAAGGTTTCAGTAGGATGAAGATGACATCCTGACACTACCACTCAGTCTAATCACATCAAATTAGAGTAAAGCTGCATTAGCTATCTTTTTAGCTCCACCACAGTGACAGAATTAATCAGGTAGGCATTAGGCTAGGAAAACCAGAAACCTCAGTAAAACCTTACACAAAATTGAAGGCCAAGGTTACTGAGAGCTCTCCAAGGTACCAAAGGATTATAACCATTTGGTCTACCCACCCAATGGCAAGAGTCCTGTTTCTCAGTGTTCTTCAAGAGACACAATTTAGGGACGCCTGGGTGGCTCAGTTGGTTAAGCGGTTGCCTTTAGCTCAGGTCATGATCCCAGTGTCCTGGGATCGAGTCCCACATCGGGCTCCTTGCTCGGCAGGGAGCCTGCTTCTCCCTCTGCCTCTGCCTGCCACTCTGTCTGCCTGTGCTCGCTCCTGTGCTCTCACTCTATCTGACAAATAAATAAATTTTTTTAAAAAAGAGACACAATTTATTTACTTTATTTATGTATGACTTCCACAATTATGAGGTCAGACATCTGCTTTAATCTGAATACTACTACAGGTAGCAAACTGCTACAGTGCACCTATTTTCCTGACCTAATAATGATGGGCTCTTGCAACTAGCTGAGCTAGCTACACTGTGGACCAGCAACAAAATTTCCAGGCCAAATTTCAAATGGGTATTAGAAAAAAAAAAAAAAACTGAATCTCCCCGACATTAATTAAAACTCTTGAAAGAGAAACTGTGCCACTGAGTATCAATAAATGCTTATTGATAATGACTACTTAATTTTTCTTTGACTTCTATGTACACAGTCTCATGCAGGTCTTGTCATGAGCGACCATTCAGAGAAATCTTGTTGGCTAAGTGACTTAAAGTGAAGAATACAAACCTGGGGCTTGACTGATGCCTGCAAATGAACCAAAAAAGCACATCTAGTGCCTGTATCTCTCTGAGTATATTATCTATTTAACTAGCCTTCCAAATCAGATCTGGATAGTCTTCCAGCTTAGATTTTGGTTAGTGCTATCCAGTAGAATAAAATAAAGAGTATGGTTACATGTGTAAATATCTAATTGTCTGTGTTTCTGTATGCAAAAGAACTCCCATAGAAAACTGGTTTGCAAAGGACTGCACATAGGATGTAACATACTGAAAATAATTTTCTAAAAATTATTTGCTGAACTATCCCATAAATTTAAAAGAGACATTTAAATAACTCTATGCAAACTGTAAACTTATTCTAAAAATTTATTTTTAAGTAAATTAGGTATCAGTTCCTTAATTAATAGTTTCTAGGCTAGGAAAAGCACTAATACACTTAGTTGTCACTGCAATAATATCAAAATAAAACAGGCAGCAGACTACTAGCCCTGGGCAATGCTACTGAAAGTTTTCATCAGTATTAACCAGGTCATTAAAACTATATGTCATCTTATCGGGAAGCATTTGAAGTACTCCTACCATTAATTTAAGAATGTAATTACACTAAAAAGCAGCAAAAACCTTAAAAACTGCATTTTCAATCTTATATTTTCATTATAAAATATAACATTATCTAATTGCGACATCCTATAGCATTTTATTTTTTACAATTTATTTTTTATTTATAGATCACAGTCTGTATCACAAAATCTTTTCATTATTATTGTACACATTTGTATCTTCCTTACCTTAACACACAGTGGGCCCTCAACTGACATTGGAGAAAGAGAGAGAGGGAGAGAGATGGCATTCTCCACCAATTTAAAATTATGTTTCATTGACACATTTATAATACAGTATCATTTGAATCTGATAATGCTACTTCTTTCCAAAACATATCCTTAAGTTGGATTATTTGGAATACCATCTAGGATGCTGACTGTCATCGTAAAACAGTTTCTAGGTGCCCAAATATTTTTTTATAAGGGATATTATTAGAATAAGAACCTCATATTGGAAATGTCTTGTGAGACTTCTGTTTGTGTCTGCACAAGCAAAGTAAAGCACAAAACTGAAATACTGAATCATAAAACCTATCTTGTCAGAATCGACTGTATTATAAAAGTCAAAACCACATACTCCTTAAAAAGTCTTTGTCTTACTTTCACTAAAACAGCTAAATAGGTCACATTGCAAGAGTAACAGTAAACTAAGAAGCAACTTTCACCTCAGAGTCTATGATCTGTGGAGAGCTCTATAAAAAATAGCCAACTCCCCAGGTGTCAATGTGTAAGTGGTTTTAAGATACAACTGGAATAAATCAGTTAACTCTGACTTCCACAAGCAAGTTTATATATACTTGGTGAAATGTAAATGGCTCTTAGAAAACACTCTTGGATAGAAATTTTCTTAAATCTTACTGATAGTTCGTTATCTCCATTAAGCATTTCTGCACTTCATAAGCAGTAAGAGGGAATAATCAATAGTTGCTCTCACCTGAGCTTCTAAACCCCCCAAAATGGGTTCTTTAGAGATTTTTACTAGGAAAGGATGACTTGTTTCATTTTTTAATGTCCTAGAGAGATCTCTGGTTCCATCATAAATGACGTTTTAAAAACAAGAAAATCTATAGAAGCTCGGAGACATTCTGCTATTTCTACATTACTAACGATGCTTGAACAGAGTAAATCAAGTTAGCCAGACAATATGATCCCATATGCAATTTTTGGCCACAGAGAATCAGTTGTTTACTACTGACACTGAATATATATAGAATAAATTCAAACACTATTAGTTTATAGAAATGCTAAATTACTATCTTATGGTAACCACATATTTTTATTAGGTAGCTTTTATTTTTAGACACATCAGTATTGAACAAATTGTAGGCTAAGTCTAGTCGATATGATCCCTTTTTCCAGATTTATTTTAATACTCCATTAATTGATATAGAAATTGATAGATTAATTCAGCAAATACATATGTGTGTGTGTGTATATATATATATACATATGTGTGTATATATATAAACGTATATATATGGGCTTTTATATGCTCAACACAATGAAAGATGTAGCTTATCCAAGTATAATAAATTTCCTGCTCTCAAATCTTTGTTCTCATAGTCAACAGTCTGACAGAAGATGCCGAGTCTGTAAACCCCTCAACAGCAAGGAAGTGTTTGTATGGGCACAATCTAAATTCATGAGAACCATCCTCCAGCCTTCTTGCTTGAAGCCAGTGCTCCCTACACTAGCTAGTCCTACTCCCCATCCCACCCCCACTCCATTTGCATCTTTTCTCTGCAAGAACACTCAACAGAGCCTACACGCCTCTCCTTCAATAGCTGCCCTGTGTATTCTGCCTCTTGGAATATCTCAACACCTCCTTCCACTCACATCTGACTTGGGGTTGAAAGCAAGCTGCACTGTTATGCTCCTTACACATTTATTTCTGATCCGAAATCAATCAGTGAAGTCCTTGTGGAAGAACTGGAAATATAGAAAGCTCAGGGAATCTACAAAGTTATTGATCATTCCATTACTTCTTAAGATATCCTATATTTCTTATTTCTCTTATATGGTATCTCTTGGCTAAGACAATTCATCCTGTTTTCTTTTTAGGTGCTCTTTGCCTTTTTCCTCTCACTGACTGGACTTGATACTGTCATTCACAATTGTGCCTAAAAAATTTCTCTCTCTAATACCTGTACTCTTCCTTCCCCTAGAGGCAGTTACACTGGAGAGGCATTACAATGTGAATGTATATAACACTACTGAACTGTATACTTAGAAATATGTAAGATGGTAAATTTTATGTTACGAGTATTTTACCACAATTAAATTTAAAAAAAAAAATTTTAAACTGCGTCAGTAAAGAGCAATGAATGAAATGAAGACAATTCTCTCATCAGATCTGAAAATTCAAAATCCAAAGCATCATCTTAGGAATCGAAGGCCCTTACATACAGGTTATCCTTAAGTACTAGGACCCACTAGCATTTCTGAATGAAGAGCAGCCTCTCCACAGGCTACCATTGCGATTTGCCTTTGGTTTTACCTATGAGTACATCAAACTCAGTCATTATTACGTGAACACTTAGGTAAACAAATATTCATTGAGTGTCAACTGTAAGTCAAGCATAGTGCTGGGGAAGTTACACAAGTGTGCAGTTCAATTTTGGGAAAGTAGTAATAGATTTTTGGAAATTGGCATCTGAACACACTCAATCATAGCATAGTTCAGTAGTTAAGAACAGAGACTGGGGCCTGACCACCAAAGTTTGAATTCTGGTCCTGTTACTTGCTAGGTATGACCTTTTTGCCTTTTTGCCTGGCATTCCTTATCCTTAAAATGAGGATACTAAAACTACTTTATGGGTAAAGTGGCCAGGATGATTAAATGACTTAATATTTATGAAGCTGTTAGAGCATTACCTGGCATATAATAAGGGTTCTCGAAGTGTCCACCAGAGAAATTTACAGACATACACTGAGCACCTAACTAAATGGAAAAGTCGCTGCTGGAAGTGATGATGAACATTTGTTTGAACTGTGCCCTAGAACCTCCTATTTAACATGGTTTGTTTGGCTATTTCAAGAAAATATTCAAGTCCTTGAAAATATCCCCTCCATCTGTGATGACTGAGAACAGATTGTTTAATGAAGAGAAGAATGATGAGTGTTAAGTTTCCTTGTACCAGACTCACAGGGTGGTCACTTCTCCTACCCTAGAGCTTCAAACCATGTAGAAGGGAGAGAAGAGCAAGCTGGTTGTCAGGAGGATGCATGCTGTGATTGTTTTCAGAGAGAAATACACCATTAAAATCAAGTGTTTTTCTTAGGTTTAAAAGAAGAAAACAAAAGCGAACACCAAAACCCAAGTTAAAAAAGTATCTGCTCTATCAAGCCAGGGTCCTGGATGGAATTATAATGATGCTTTCTGAGCAGGAGCCTGAGCTGCATGACAAATGTGAGATCTTTTATGAGGACCAGATGGAGACATTAAATGTCTAAAGAATTTGAGAACATGTTAAAAATGAAAATCCCAATCCAAACACAATAACTGTGTCTGATGTGTGCTACTGCAAAACCAGAAAATATTTAGGACATAAACTCCTTAGAAGATTGTCTTTCACTGAAAACTAAACAACACTTAAGAGATCCCAACTGGTGAAAAGTTGGATAAAATATCTTGCACTGAAGTTCAAAAAAAACAGCACTTGGACAAGAGCAAAAAGTGATGATGTAACTGCTGATATTTGTCATATTACAATATGAAAAAGAAAACAGTTATAAAACCTAGATCTCAACTAGCAATGAGTTTCTTAACTGAATCCCTAGAAGGAAGAGGCTGCAATTATTATAACCTAGAAAACCAAATGTAAGTTGTGTTTATAGCAAAAACCAAAATGTAGATTATCTCTCATTTTGCTAACTTCTATTGCACATCTGTTCACATTTTAGAAATATCCTAATTGTTTTGACAAATGGTATGTGAGCAGATTTTCTCATTCACAGTAATGCAACGTAATTACACTATTGTATCCAACAGTTGTATACAATATTGTATACACTATAATCATCCTCTGTCTATGCCCCTATGGTAAATAGGGACAAAAATAAATTTGTTTCATATGCAGTAAAAATACAGACACCTTAGGGAAAAATAATTTAAGAAATCCAGTTCAACAGCACTTACCAGTTACCCAAAAATATAAGATTAAATTTATTGCGGTGATCATTTCACTGTAAACACATATATCAAATCATTATGTTGCATAACTTAAACTTATACAATGCTACATGTCAATTATATAACAAAACTGGAAATAAAATAAAAGAATTTGCTATAAAGAAATATACCTGGAATCAGAGAAATTAGTCTAATATGATGACTCCAAATACTTTTTCTTCCACATAATGCATTTACCATTGTGATACTCTCTCCTGAAAATACTCATGTTACTGTTGCTACTTTAATAGCCTGGTTTTAGTTGGGGTGTGGGGGTGGGGGGAATACAGTCATGGTTTATACTCATGCGCAATTCCCAGTGCCCTTACTCTATGAACATCATATCCATGTCCATTTCTGACATTAGTGACATAATAAGAACAACTGTTCTAGTGTGAGTCAAAGAAACTTACTTCTAATTGAAAAATATTCACTTATTACTAATGCTGAAGATGGATCCACATTTCTGTCTTTAGAAATATAGCTAAAGCACTAACCAGTTCATATACATATATATATATATACACACACATATCATATGAACATACATATTTATATACATATAATCTTTGAGGGATGAGGCTGATTATAGCATTACATGATGCCAAAAAGTCTTATAGGAAGAAAATGTTAGAAAGTCAATGAGATGGAAATTTAGGAAGTTATTGAGAAATGATGGAGTGTTAAGACACATTATAGAGGACTAACCTGGGAGTGTAAAGTGAAGTACTGGATATGAAAGGAAAGAAAAATAATTTCTACTTAATGTTTACTATGTATCATATTATTTGACTTAACCTTCACAAAAATAAAATAAATTTGATGGCATAGTGGGTACAATGGGAGGAACAGAATGGATTATTAGTTCTTTTTCTAAGATCATACAACTAGTTAATAATTCAATCAGAGTGTGAACTAAGGTTTTTACATTAAGCTATTGTTAAATTTTAATACTTTTAAATTTATTTTTACATAAAAATTGCAATATTTACTTTTATTATTTTTATCTATCATGTTGTATTTTATTTTATTTTTTTAAAGATTTTATTTATTTATTTGACAGAGAGAGAGGAAAGGAAGCAGGCTCCCTGCTGAGCAGAGAGCCTGATGCAGGGCTCAATCCCAGGACCTTGGGATCATGACCTGAACCAAGGGCAGAGGCTTTAATCCACTGAGCCACCCACGTGCCCCTATCACGTTGTATTTTAAATTATCTGTTCACATTTCTCTTTCCCATTTAACTTGGAGTCTTGGACTTTCCCATTAACTTGGAGTCAGTGCTTAAAACTGGGATACTTAGGGGCACCTGGGTGGCTCAGTGGGTTAAACCTCTGCCTTCGGCTCAGGTCATGATCTCAGGGTCCTGGGATCGAACTTGAATCGGTTTCTCTGCTCAGCAGGGAGCCTGCTTCCCCCCTATCTCTGCCTGCCTCTCTGCCTACTTGTGATCTCTTTGTTAAACAAACAAATAAAATCTTAAAAAAAAAACCTGGGATACTTAAATAGTCTGCTCAAATCATTCATTCATTCAACAAATATGCATTAACTGCTTACCATGGGCTCATTTGTTTTATAGGTTTAGGAGATTCAGCAAGATAGATACATAGATACACAGATAGATAGCTATGATATGGGCATGAATATAGATGTGGATAGAGATGTAGATGTATACATCAGGTGTGGATAAGAACTATACAGAAATTCCAGCAGGGTTAAGAATAGTAGGAAGGCCAAAATAGAGAGTGTTATTTTATATAAACGGTCAGTGAAGTCCCCTCCAATTACATGAATTGAAGCAATGACCTGAAAGAAGAAAGTGGGCCATGCAGATGTCCAGGAGAAGTTCTTTTTAACAGCAAAAAAGGGCACAGATCATGATGGGATGCTGCATATTACTGTTTGAGGCCAAGCAAAGAGACAAGTATGGCTGGAATGGTGTGCGGGGAAGGAACAGAGTTTGAGAAGAAACAGGTCAAAAACAATAGGGCCTCCCAGGTATAGTACAAACAAGTTAACCCATAGTCTGGGTAATGAAGTAGCCCATCTTTGAAAGATTCTGAATAGAAAACTGGTACAACTGCTCCCATGTATAAAGAATCACCAGCGCAATATGTGAGGACTACGTTGTAAGGATGAAATTATGAAGATCAGCTAAAAGGTTAAACAAACCCAGTATGAGATAATCAGAAGGGGGCTAGAGTCAGATTCTGGATACATCGTGAAAGCAGAGCTGATGGGATTTGCTGAAACAATGGAATATGACATGACTGAGAAAAGCAGGAGTCATGGAAGACTTCAAGGTTCCTGGCCTGAGCAATTAGAAAAATGGAACTGCATTTTAGCAGTTCAGAACAGATGGCAACAAGCACCAAGATGGGGTGAAAATCGTGATGTCAGTTTTAGGTTTCGAGGATTTAGCTATAAAGTTGGTCTTTGGATAGGGATCTAGCTCTGGACTTCAGAGAAGTCTGGTTAGAGATATAAATTTGGAAATCATCAGCATACAGATATCATGAATAGAGCTATGGCTTATTTGCAGACTGACAGATATAATCTAATAGGACAGAAGATCAACGGTGCAGGACAGAGCAGAGGTCGTGTAAGAGCAAACCCTTTGAGGGTGAGGGAGAAAAAATGTAGGGCATGGTGGAAGGGTTGGCTTCAATGAGGTACACAGAGAATGGATCCACAGAAATAGGAAGGAAGGCAGGAAACATGGGCACGAACAAGTGGGCAGTGAGTGTGGTAAATAAATGAAAGGTTTGCGAAGACAACTACAGGCCAGGGACATTCAGCCCATCATCTGGGGCTCATGCCTTGAGGGGACTGAAATGCAGGTCCATCCCCCAAAATACTTCCCTTTGCCTCTGCTCCCCATGTGCAAAAGTCTACAAGCAGAAATTAATTCTGTCTTAATGTTTATTTTCATAAAATGGAATAACACAGAGGAAACCCCCAGAGTCACTTACGCTTAAGTGTGAATGAATGTGTCAGGTCATCTCTGTGAGAAAGCTTTCAGTAAGGAGACATGAGAGTCTGAGAACCCTGGGGGTTTCTCCATAGGTGTTTGGAGTTGGGAGGCTGAGAAGGAGGTGGAGTGAAAGAGTGCCAATGACTCTATGGAACGTGTCCATATAAATATTGTATAACCCTAGATCAGGACATATGGGGGTATATATTGGCTTACTCCTTTGTAGCTGGGTTGGCTAGCATCAGGCAGTGGATCTTTCTGAATCTCAGTTTCCTCATCAGTAAATGGAGATAAGGATTAGATGATATAATATGTCCGCAGTATAGTTTTTTGTATAAAGAATTTTAAACGCCACTATCTTGTATCTTTCTCTCTTGGAACATCCTTCCTGCTTATTCACACCAGCAGACTACTTGCTGGTACACCAGTTGCCAGTTCCTCACTAGTGATTAATTGCTCAAAAAAGTAAGTCATCCTAACAGGACATATTCAAGGATCATACACATTTGGAAAGAGGAAACGTACCACTGCTCTGTAAACCTTTTAGTTTCATAATCAGGTTGGCACCACTTAGTAGCAGTGAGAGAACTCTGTATTTTATACTTATATCCTTTTAACACATATCTATCAAAAAAAGTTATTGCACATGCCAAATGATTATATACTCTCCTTGGCTAGATTAAAGCTCCTTGATGGCAAAATGTTATGATGTTTACCTTACCCAACAATAAACATTTATTGATTGGAATCCATACAAAAATGAAAATGCAAGGTACACATCAGAATTAATTCAGTCAGCGATGTCTATCTGGTTTTTAGCCATTGAAAAAGTACTGACACATAAAATACAACAGTGCTTTAAGAAAGTCTAAACATACACATCTAAACTCTCAGAGTACCAGTACTTGGCTAACGCATTTTTAGCGTTCGCATAAAATATAAAATTCATTAATGCATCTTAAAGGGAAGTCACATTTTTCAAAATCTTTTATACCTAGAACTTCTTAGAAGCCTTTTTTTCCTTCTGAATGTCTCTGCCAAGCTACTTTGCAAAAAACAAAGCACTCTACAGCCACTAGAATTCAATATGCATACCATAACTCTTTAGCATGAGTTGGCAGAACAGGTAATCATTAATTCCACTTGACAAGAAAAGCAAATATACAATGTATGTGCTCACAGGTCTTTTGGGATGCAGCTGGCATTAAAACTGAAATCCTCTGAGTCCCAGGCAAGCACTGTGTTGATAAAGATAGCTCCCTCATATTAGACTCTGCAAATCTTCATTCAGATGAAGTAGTTGCTTAATTTAATCTACAACTACCAGATAGAGTCCTAAAAATCTTATTTTATTAGTTTAGACAGAACCAGAAACATGGCATGATCCCTGTGAAGCCCCAAATCATTTTACTTTACTTTGCATTGTTGCAAAGCTTTGAATTTATCTGGATAGCAGACTTTCCAAGGATGTACAAATTCACTTGAATAGAAACACCTGTCTTAAAGATACCTTTTGTTGCCCTTCAATTGCTTAGAGAGAGAATCAACCTGATCAGTGATAATATGACAAGGAAGTCTGTGTCAAAAGAAAAGCAATAACTTTTATTTCTGTTTTGATGCCTAAATGTTCTTGGAAATGACCAAGAAATGCAGAGCAATTTGATTTAAATGCTGGAAAGTCTTCTGGATAAATAGTAAATACAACTTTCGCTACCCTGAATACTGGTTACATGAGCTTTCTATTATCTTTCTGCAGGAAGCACGAAAGTGATGTCAAGACCCATGGGGGCAGATAAGATCCAAAGTCACCATTTAGTCTAGCCCCTGTCTCCATTACAGTCTCTCACAAAAGTGGTCCCACTGAACAGAAACTCATCTCTTTGGTATGAAATAAAACATGTGTGGAACAATGTGTGTGGTATTTAATAATGTTTACTAACAGGATGCTCTTTACATACAACCCAAATACACCTGCACCATTGAAGCCAGTCTCTTTATTTTGTAATCCTTAGCAATGGTTTATCATTATTTTCTATCCTATAATCTTATCTTTGTTCTTCTTCCAGCAAAGAGATTCCAATTCTTTATGTTTTTCAATAATTCTAACTAATTTTATAAGTGTTATTCATGAAGAGGGAAAAGGCTGTTTTATTTCTACGTTACTGGTAAGGAACTTAAGGTTCCAAAACTTAGAGGACTACCTCTGCCCCATTCAGAAACAAAACAAAACAAAACAAAACAACAGTTTGTAAGTAGTGGAGCCAGGATGCATGTCTAGATTCTTTTGACTCTAGATCCGAAGCTCTTCCCATTGCTTCTCATGAATAAACTCTCTTATATAAACAAATAACTAGGAGGTTAGATTCTACTGACTAGGGAAAACAAACTCACTGACATTCTGGTCCTTGGAAAAGAACTTTTTTTTTTTTAATTCAGTAAAAAGATATTTAAGCTAATTTAAAGAAATAGTGTCTCGGGGCGCCTGGGTGGCTCAGTGGGTTAAAGCCTCTGCCTTCGGCTCAGGTCATGATCCCAGGGTCCTAGGATCGAGCCCTGCCTGCATCGGGCTCCCTGCTCAGCGGAGAGCCTGCTTCCTCCTCTCTCTCTGCCTGCCTCTCTTCCTATTTGTGATCTCTGTCTGTCAAACAAATAAATAAAATCTTAAAAAAAAAAAATAGTGTTTCACTGGCATCCAGTTTCACAATGGAATACAAGTATCAAATTCAAGATGGTTACTGAAATCTTAAAGAATACAGAACATTTTATGAACAAAGTTGTTTGCAGTTGTCTTTGTAAAGAATGAAAGTCCTTAAACCCCATACACATGGTGACTTCTCTTTCATTTTAAATTTTATCTTACTGCGGCAAGAATAGCTCATATGGGCTTTAAGATAAAGTATGACCCTAGGAAACTAAGTATCCTATGAAACAAAATGATCTAAAAAGAATGAACATGTGCAACAGTCGCTTAACAAAAACTTATTTAATTAAGCCATGTCATATGAAATATTTAATTAATTTATATTATGATATATACATTATAAGTTTTCATATGGAATCCTAAGCTATGGATACTTTAGTGACTTATCGTCTGCCGATTACCTGTCACTGGCTAGGGATTGTGCTAAGCACTAGACACACATTCATTTAATTTCCATAGGGACCTAATGAGATACAAGTAGCATTTTATGAATTTAATTTTATGTAAATTCAATTAATTAATATATAGTGTATTATTAGTTTCAAAGGTAGAGTTCAGTAATTCACCAGCTGCATACAACACCCAGTGCTCATTACATTGTGCCCTTCTTAATGCCCATCACCCAGTTATCCCATCCCTCTACCCACCTCCCCTCCAACAACCCTCAGTTTCTTTCCTATAGTTAAAAGTCTCTCATGGTGGGCGCCTGGGTGGCTCAGCTGGTTAAGCGACTGCCTCCAGCTCAGGTCATGATCCTGGAGTCCTGGGATCAAGTCCCACATCAGACTCCCTGCTTGGCAGGGAGTCTGCTTCTCCTGCTGACCTCTCTCCTCTCGTGCTCTCTCTCTCTCTCTGTGTCAAATAAGTAAAATCTTAAAAAAAAAGTCTCTCATGATTTGTCTCCCTTTCTGATTTCATCTTATTTTATCTTTCCCTCCCTTCCCCTACAATCCTATTTTAATTTCTTAAATTTCACATGAGTGAAATCACATGATATTTGTCTTTCTCTGATTGACTTATTTTGCTTAGCATAATACCCTCTAGTTCCATCAACGTCATTTCAAATGGTAAGATTCCATTTTTTGATGGCTGAGTAATATTCCATTGTGTGTGTATATATATATATACACACACATACATAT
>ML106120.1:0-10181 GCA_003697995.1 Taxidea taxus jeffersonii | reverse complement strand
TGGGAGTTGTCATCATTACTCTACGAAGCCCGTTTTACAGTAAGCATTTTAAAAATTCAATATATTGAAGACTTCCAGACACTAAAAGATGAGGAAAACACCATTTATAGACTTGCATTACTGAGAAAATGCTTGCTCTGATTAAAGCAATAGACCGGGCTAGGAGGCATAGATTTCTACTGGCATTCAGTTCAGTCCATAAATGAAGATAATTTCTATAAACACACATACAACTCTCCAGGACAGCCACAAAATACAACACGAGCACCTCCAGCAAATTAGGACCAAGCACTAGGGTTTTCCCAGACACACCATCCTCCCAAGCACCTCTGCTGATTGTCTGATGCATTTGGGCACCTTGTGCATCAGCTAGCACTATGCATGGCATCATGATGTAGATGGTAAATGTAAGGGGATACCAAATTTTTCCATAAACGGTAATTTGTTAAGTCACAAAGAATGTCATCGGCACAGTTTTCAATGTTATGGGATATACACAATAATTAGAAGCCATTACTCTCAAATGAACATTCTTTTTTCCCTTGCCTTCTAATCTCCTCATCCACCAATCCATACTCCACAAAGCCTCCCAAGACTCTTAACAAAGTAAAAGCTACTTATGGCAATCCCCTTCTCACAACCTTGCGGGGGTTTTCCACTGATGATGAAATAAATCCCCAACAGTGAAATCTCGAAAGAATGGCTCCAGTCTACAGGCACTTCCTATCTTTGCCACCTTGCGCCTCATGCTGGTGACTCGGGCGAACTTTGCTCACTCTCCCCCATGCTCTGAGCCAAATCCCAGCTCAGCCCCTTATTTGCTGTGTAACTCTGGGTCCTCCCTGTGCATCACTTCTTTTCCTATAAAATGGAAGTACTTGCACTGTATACTCATAACTCATGGGCTTTTCATGGGCCTAAATAAATAGACTTAGAATAATGTCACATACACAGCAAGTGCTAAATAAACATGAGCTCTTATTATTGTTATGGATTAATGGAATTTCCTTGTTATTATTTCTCTGACAAGAAAAATGGCCTTCCTGCCCACTCTTCCCCCAGAAAACTCCTACTCATCTTTCAAGACCCCACTAAAACATCGCCTCTTCTCTAAATCTTTCCTAACACATTGAGTCACTTTCTAGTGGTCTTTAATTCTTCTGTGCTCTCATGATACACTGGAGCATCACTCTTCAAAAGTATTATGTGCCCAACATTGATTAATTATTAATACATAAGTTTGCTTGCGAGGCAGTCTATGAGTCCTCTGAAGTTCTTTGAAGGCAAGTATATGTCTTTCTCATTTTGTATCTCCTAAACCTAGAGTAGGGCCTGGAGCACAGTAGTCTTCCAACAAATGTTTTGTTCAATCAACTATTCAATCAGTAAATATGTAAGGACATACATATTGCTCAAAACTTTTCCAATGTTGCTCAAAAATACTGCAAGGAAACTGAAGAAGAATACAAGGCACAGATTTAGCAGGTTTAGCTAAGAAACTCGGCCTAAATTGCATATGCTTATTGCCTAAATTGTGCCTGAAACTTAGGCAAAAGTCAGGCATTATTCATTGGTCTGTTTTTACTCTTCCCCTAGTCATTCTAGGATTGTCTTGTCAGGTAGAAGCTCCTTCCAGTATGAATGGTGTCTTTTAATACATTTGCATCAATTACTAGGCACAAGAGTACACATTTCATGAACCTTTGTTAAAATGAGGGAAGATTCCCAAGATATAGGTAGAACTCAATGGGGGAAAAGGGAGAAAAACACAAGTCTTTCCAATACTAACTCCAAGTGAAGGAATATTGTTCCTTGGACAGGGACATTCCCATGGGCAAGCAAGGATAGATGGACAGAATGCAGCACTCACCAACACATTTGCTCTTCAAGAGGGAAGTGCAGGGGGAGGGGTGTGGTGAGCCCAGAATGTAGTGATGGCCATCACCAGTAACTTTCTTCACAGCATCACTCTGTTGACGGTGGAGGAGAACCACAGACTATAGTGAGAACACCAGCAAAGGAAAAAAAGTTGAAGAAGCTGGACACTGTGGCAGGTGCCAGTCAGGAGAAAGCAGGCCACAGGAGCCAGGCAGAATAAGATTATGCCTTAGAAGTTGTCACACTTTGGGGTTAGGGGAAAATAATATGTTGACCTAAGGACTTAATTTTCCAACTCCCTAACATTTCACTGACACTTTGCAATGTAAGATGTGTTTTTTATCTATATTTTTTCATATCATCTAACAATGAGCGTGGCATCTACTACTGGGCTCTAAAACTGAGAGGAAAATTTGGAAATTTAGGATGGTGATTCAGAGTCAAATTAATGCATAACAAAGTAGACATACATAGAAGAAGCTAAAGCAATTCAGAACATTTTTTTTATATCTACAACATGTAAAGAACATGAATTTAGAATTTAGAAAATACTCTTATGCTCCAAATGAAACTTAATGAGATAATATACAAGAGCATTCTAGTAACAATTTAAAATATAGTAAGTGTTGGAATCCATATAGGTTGAATCAGAATTTCTTCTTGCTCACAGCAATGCTCAATTCTGTATGTTGAGGTCATAAAAAAAAATAGTTCTTGGGACCAGTTAACCCTGATCTTTGGATTCATGAAGGCCCTTTTTTTCTTAAAGATTTTATTTATTTATTTGATATGGAGAGAGAGAGAGAGAGCACAAGCAGAGGGAGAGGGAGAAGCAGGCTCCCCACTGAGCAGACAGGGGCTCGATCCCAGGACACTGGGATCATGACTTGAGCCAAAGGCAGGCACTTAACCGAGCCACCCAGGTATCCCTCTGGCAGGTTCTTATAAGCTTTTTCTGAGGACCAAAAATCAGATTATAAATATCGTTATATACAGACTGACCATCCAGAAGAATTTTCTAATACCTGGGCTATGAAGTAGTGGGATTGTGTGCCAAAAGAAATTATAGAACTATTTTCTCCAGAGTCATAATAAATAGGGCAGATTTCCATATGTCAAAGATGGAGCAACTGTGGTCTGCCCAAGGGTAAAAGGAAGCAATGAGATAATCGCTCAGATTCCTTCCAGATTCAGGATTGTTTAAATATTCTGATTAGTGACAACCCACTGGATATCTACTTCTTGTTTTCAGATATTTTAAAAATAATCCCAGAGTTAATATTTCACAAGTGCTTCTTCAATAACTTCATAACTTGGGTTTTCAAAACCAGAACTACACATTCATCTGACCAAAATATGAAATCTACAAATAACTAAAGATAAAAAAAAAATTGTTCAGTGGGTTTGGACATAAACTCCATCTTCCGCTTGCTTAGTTTCATCATGAAAATTACTTTAATTTCAATGCTGGAATCAAAACAATCCAATCTTCTTAAAAGAAGCCTACTGTCTACTGTAAAGTAATAACATGTTTTGAGAGACTGCTAAGTGCATATCTTGGAATTTCTAACTTAAATGCATGGTTTGGAAAATACCAATCATTGATCGTGAAAGGATGGTTACACTTCATCATGACAAAGAGGCAAGAATAATGTACTTACACTCTTATTTACTCTTGTAACTATTATATATGATGCTAAAAAAAAAAAACAATGTTTAAGACAAGCAAAAAAGTCATTCAAATACATAAGATACGTGTATATTTTCTAAAAAGAAATTTTCATGAAATGTTTCACAAAAATAAATTTGAAAAATACTGAACATATACCGAAATGAAACAACAGAAATAAATGTGACTATGGACTTAATCAGAACTGGGAAACAAACTGATATAGCTTTACTAAGAATGATGAAAACGGGAGTATGTGAGTTGAGAGGGGGGAAAAGGTGAAAATGAATCATGGCCATAACTAATTTTATTAGTTTGATGACTAATGGATTCTTTAAACCTATATTATGGTACATTATAACCAAGTCATATGTTTTAAGGGGAGGGGGTCGGTTCTGACAATTTGCAGAAATTTTTGTTTTAACTCGGCTAGAAGATCACTTCAATAGCATAAATTAACTTAGATATCATTTAATTCTTCTTTTTGTAACTTGCTGCAAGAAAATTTATATAATGCATGAGTGAAACTGGCTCTTTCATCACTTTAAAATTTGGGTTCTTTTGAAAAGAAAAAAATCCAGTATTTATAGCTCATGTTCCTAGCACATCAAAAATCTATTCTCAGTAAAAGAAAGGTTACATTATTATGTTCAGAAACTCTATAATAAGGAAAATATTACCAAAATTTTAGGAAGACTTACCATTATCTGAAAATTAGCTTACTAAAACTAAGTGTCCTTCTGGTCAAAATAATGGTGGATATTAATACAAGCAGTAAAACACAAGCCTGTTAGTTAATTGTACATTTTCCATCTTTGTTCTTTTTGTGAGAATTAATTATACCCACATCCCTTCTCCTACTCAGTTATACTACTTAGCAAACTATATGAAAACACTCACATTAGGGGTGGAATAAACCACAAGAGAAAGGAGTTCTTCAGTACATACTTATATATAAATCTCACATACCTATGCTGCCATTGGTAGGCTTTTAAAAACTAATCATGTGCATTCTATGTATGAGACTATAATTAAGATGTAATTCATTAAAAAGATGACCAAAAAAATTCTCCAATGAAGCAATTGTATGAGCAGCAGTCCATTTTCAGAAAACAAAAATAACCATATCATTTTTAGCTAGGTAAAGTATGCTTTAAGCTAAACACGTGGTACCCATCAAAGGCAAGTTATATATTACTAGGAGTAAGTTGAATTTGCCAAAGCACTGTGCAGTGTATGAGACAAACAGTTCAGAGGAGTGGAAAGCAGAATGCAAGTAAATATTAATCTGCAAACCCAGACATCCTCGGTTTATAATGCTGGCTGGCCACCTAACATGCAGTAACAAAAATCACTGTTAGAATTGTCTGTCAGAAGTACCTACCTGCTCCCTTTATTGCAATGGTCTTTACTAAATAAAAACTATACAGATACCCAGTTTTGAAGGGTATCTTTATCTGAAAGAAAATATATCCTTCAGAGAAATCTGAAATGCCCTAGCACTGATGATGAAAGTTTATTTACTTTCTAGTGGGCTTTTTCTTAAACTTCATTATCATACTGATTTAAGGAAGCTCCCCCCTTGTATGTAACATACATGTTAAAGGTGGTAGATTCAGTGCCATTTTTATAGAGAGTTCTTGAATTTATTTACTTGCCATTCCTAAGTTAATGGGGAATTTATTTATTATTGCCAATAAATCTGAAGTTCTTTTTTTTTTCAAGAGGCTCTTAAAGAAAATAGCAATCAGAAGCCAAATCAGACTAAATAACCATGCCATTTCAGAAGTGGGAACTTTGTTCTCCTTTTCCCTAAGTAAAGTCAATAGATCAAAAACCCACTAGTCTCTACACAACAAACATGGCAATGCAACAATGAAGTTTGACTTTACACATTATCTTAATAAATAAATTAGAACTAAGCTTAAAACATTAATTATCATACCAAAAATACACTACTAAAAAATATCAACAATAGCCACCAAACAAACCCCCCGCCCCCAAAAAAGTCAGCTCTCACCTCAACAGAGATTAAACAAAAACCTGAATGTTTACAACTCCTTCGGTATTTAATTTACCTGGAATCAGCTAGGTATTTTTTATAAGCAGTAATCTTAAAGACTCTCCACAGTTAAAGGCTTATTTTATCTGGAAACAGCTTGGCAGCACAATGATAATTGAATACACAGTACACTATGTCTTCTCCAGCGGACTCATTCTCCATTCATTTCACACTCATGGTATGCATTAGGAACGAAATTCAAATGTTCTGTTTTCTACATTTCTGAACCACGGGTACTAATGAAAAGCACTGCAGACACCTCCAAGTCCCGTCTTACCATGTATGAGCCACAGTGAAGCGCCGACGTTGCCGGATGCTTTTATTCACCAGCAACTTTCTGAAAAAGCATGGTGAGTTCCTCGGTGAACTGCGTGGAGAAATTTTAGGAGATGTAGGTCTGTTTCCCGGTAGTCTCGGAAGCTCGAGTTCTAAGTGCATTTGCTCCTTGAAAGTCTTTATGTAAACCTCAGATTCAGAAGCAGTAAGTTCTTTTGAAGACTCTTTGGCTGTCATGTCTTATATGGAGCGCTGGCTTTCACCACCCAAAACAAAAACCTCAAACATAGCAGAGACACAGCTGCAGGTTAGGAGGCTGATGAGTCTGCAAACTGTTTTCCAGTTTAATTTCAGAAGGCTCGGCTCCCGTGTGTGAGCTGCTTAGAGCAAGAGCAGCATACTCGAAGAATGGCAAGTCAGGCTGTCACAAGGAGCTTTATCAGCCTGGCTTTGCCTCTGAAAATGCGCCAAAGTGCTTCCTATGTCAGTAGCCTCCTTGTGGATGAGGTTCGTCTGCAAGCTACACACTGACACTCACTGAATTCATTCAGCTGAATATACCAACTCATGAAATATTCATAAGGGCTTCTGATAAATCCTTTGCATGTATTTTCAAAAATCTTATCAAGCAAGCTGCATTCACTAATGGATAGTCAGCAAAACCTAGGCACCTAGTCACCTGTTTTGTTCACACAAAAAGCAGAACTAGAGCCCGTCCAGCATGTGTGATGTTTAAAGTCTTCATTCAGAATTATCTTGCCCTGTAATGCACACAACAGTGACTCCACCTACCAAATGCTATTGGCCTAGGATTATTTAAATAATTGCACTCTGGTTCCCCCTCATCAACACTCTTCATTGCTCAGATTTTTGCAAGATTTGTAAAGCTACTGTGCTCTTCACAGTGAAAACATTAAATCAGGGACTATCAAAAAGCCTAGCTAAAACAACCCCCCATATTCCATTTTCTGAATGAAAAAGCTGATTTGCTGAAGTTGTTTTTTTCCCTCCCCTCTCCAGAAGATCCAAAACAGCATCAATATTAAAAAAAAAAAAGTCAGCTAACAGGAAAACATTGGATTTGGTTCATTCCCCTGAGGAATTTAAAGGCTAATCTTTATTCCAATAAACATTACCCTCATTCTTCTGTTTAAGCTCATTGTTCAAGGATTGCCCACAGCAGTCACTCTGTTAGTTCCATGCAAAGTCACTTCTGAAACCCAAAGCTCCGCAGAACAGAAATGGAGGCAACAACCAGGAAAAACACTGCCCAGGAAAAATCCTGCCTAGGAAAGTGCAGAGTCCAAAGGCAAGCGCTGTGCGCACACGTGTGTGTATGTGTGCGCATGCGTGTGTGTACAAATGCACATGCGTGTGCACGTACTCAGGTAGGTGTACAATACAGTTTACGTCTGTGAGTATGTGTGTACTTTGTTCACAAGGGCATGCAAATGAGATATATAGGCAGGGGAATTCAAAAAAATGTCTCAAGTTCCAAAGCAAATAATTTTTGCTTTAAATGAAATTTCATTTAGAAATAGACTGGAATGCAACTCCTATAGTATAAAAGGCACATGGAAGGGAAAAGAATATGGTGCTGCTCAAAGTGTACAGATGTTGTAGAAAGTCTGCACCAGCAATGACTGCCACCAGGGCCAGCCTGATCTCACAAAAATTTGACAAAGCAGAATTTGGGCTAGTCTTCGAGAGAGGCAGTTAAGGAATGATTCACAGGAAGACTTTAGGGAATAGGGAGACATTAATTTTCCTCCAAGGTATGAGGACTTCCACCTTTATAAAAGTCATTCCCATATGTCATATACTCTGGCTGAATATCTGAAGGACCAAATAAGAGCAGACGATGACCTGGGAAAAGAGAAACCCCACACCAGCTTTTGGGGGAAGTTGGTCAATGCTAACAGAAAGGATATAAACTCCTAGTGTACAGGTACTATCTTGGAAAGATACCAATACTGCAACCATACACTCGGAATATTTCATGTACAGAAGTAAAGTCAGGGAATTTTACAGTTGTAATAAGTCCCAGTAATCACCTTGTTCAGCTCCTCATTTCAAAGACAGACAGTCCCAGAGAACTTTAGTAATGTGTCCCTTGTCATATTTGTAGTTGACATTAGAGCTAGAGTTAAAGATAAAGTCCAGGCTTTCTGATTCCCAAGAGAGCACTCTTTCATTATATGAAACTGAGAAGCCAAAAAAGTCAGTTTGTCCAGCGAGGCCCTGGCACATCTTCCGTATATATTTGAATATATTTTAAGTGCCCTACTTGAGAATGGATTGTTAGTAATATCATGGAAGGACATATTGCTGGTACCTATTATTTACTGCATGATGAAAACAAAGCTAGGACTTTCCTCTGACAATAATGTGGTTTAAAGCTGAGACATAAGAATATATGATCCTACCAATATTCAGAGTGACTCATTTACAAAAAAAAAAAAAAAAAGGCAATTTGAAGTTACCAAGGTCTTTCTCAGATTCACTTTTTAAGGCTGCCAAAATATAGGAAGCATTTCAGGGACTGCTTTTCTCCCAAATGATGGCAAATTTCATAACCTAGATTTAGCCGTATATAAACCAGGGTTCAGATAAGGAAATGCTGCCAGAGCATTCACTTACCTGAAGCAGCAAAATGATATAATTGTAATTACTTCCCAATTCTTATCGGCAATTTATGTAACATTATGTGACATTTCACATTACTCTTTTCTTTTGCCCACTATGACAAGCCAATGTCACAGTTAAAGAAATTTTGAGAGACTTACTAAGAAATAAGATTCTCAAAAATAAAATCTTGTTAACTCTACCTAGTTTTGATAACATTAAGGAATACCAAAGGCAGTTAATTGAGATGCAAAACTTAAAAGATAATCAGACTATTTTACAACCTGAATTAGTTACCTCTGAAGAAAGGAAATGCATGTCCACAGGTAAATGCATTAAAGTTTGTTTCTAGAGCCAAAATGCCAAAGAGAAACTCAATACCATGTTAAATACTGAAGTCTAAAAGGAATCTAAAAAGTAGGAAACAGGAGATGGTATCTAAGAAAAAGCACACAAAAGCAAAGTAAAGGCAGATAATACCCTGTTATATTTCAGCAAAGAATATATTGTTCTGAGAGAGAGCCACGAGAATTGGAGAAAAAACCCAGAAGAAAGCAAACAGAATTTACATGCCCTTCTGAGAGCCTAGGAAGGAGCCAAAGTAAAAACCTTCCTATCTACATGCCATGCTTAGTCCTTGGCACCTCAAAAGGAGAGATGAGTAATTCTGAGTCAATTTATTAGTGCGCAGATAGTTGCCCTTGGGAATTACTTGAGAATTCCAATTATAGCTGTGTTTCAATTTTAAATAATGAAATTCCACATCCTGTGAAAGCAATAAGGATCAAGAATTTATCATAACAAAATATCATTAAAGGATGTGAATAGAGTTATATGGTCAAAAACAATCAATAATGTATTATTTATTAATATGAGAGACAGCTTAAAAACATTCTGACTTTTCATTAAACTGAAATGGAAAGTAAATTAATTACAACCAAACAAAATGATAAACTTAGAAGTGCAAGTATTAGAACATTGTTTAAATGTATTTTAAGGCTTATGGTTTTGTAATCAAATTATTTTAAGTGAGAACAATTACACTCTTTCCATATTCATTATCTTTCAGACTTTACAAGTTTACCTGGAATAAATTTTCTCTGAACTGAGTGACCGATTTTTAACTAACTGCCATTTTAAAACTGAAGTATTTTCAAGGCATAAAACCACAGATTCTATGCAATATTATGCATAACAGTGTTGAACATGAAATAGCATGGCTCACATTTACTAAAAATACAAAACTGGATATTTGAGGAGACAGAATTTACTCAGAAGCTTCTTTTTGAAGAGGAATAGATTTAAGACTATCAATATTAACTGAGTTAAACCATTGTGGATTCTATCTTTATGTCACTAACCCGTGCTCTTTTTCTAAAACAACATACCATCTGAGCACAGCCATTAGGCTCTACTTAATTACGTACAGACAAACTCTTCTTTCAGTCAGACAAGGTAAGAAGTGAATACAGAACACCAAGAAACACTGGTAGCTTCTTTTAACAGAATGCCCCACTCACCACAGATGGCAACTTCTCCCAATTTCTCTATTTCAGAAATTTCTTTATTTGAAGAAATAGAGCTGGAGTTATTCTAACATGACTTCGAAAAAGATAACATTCAGCTGAATGGAAATAGTTGTCTAGCCATCTTGGAGCAGAACCTTTACTG
>ML106119.1:6934-52440 GCA_003697995.1 Taxidea taxus jeffersonii | reverse complement strand
CTGAGCCAAAGGCAGCCGCCCAACCAACTGAGCCACCCAGGCGTCCCGAAAACCCTGCTTTTAAAGGGCCTGTGTGGGGACGCCTGGGTGGCTCAGTTGGTTGGGCGGCTGCCTTTGGCTCAGGTCATGATCCCGGCGTCCTGGGATCGAGTCCCACATCGGGCTCCTTGCTCGGCGGGGAGCCTGCTTCTCCCTCTGCCTCTGCCTGCCACTCTGTCTGCCTGTGCTCACTTTCTCTGACAAATAAATGAATAAAATCCTTTAAAAAAAAAAAAAGGCAGGGTTTTCTCTAGCTGCTCTCAGAAGGAACGTGAGCCCTTCAAATCACAAGAAGGATTTGATGGATCGGTTTGAAGGTGAAAGAGGTGTGGGGCAAAAAATGGAGGTTGCCTGGAGGCGCTGACAGTGGCCCCCGCCTGACACCAGCAAGGAAATGGGATCCTCGGTCCTGCCGCCACAAGAAACACCTTGATTTCGCCCTGTGATACCCTGAGAACTCAGCCACCACGTCAGACTTCCGATGGACACGCTTATGAGCTAATAAGCAGGTGTTGCTTTCAGCTAAATGTCTAGAAATATATCAGGCAGCCACAGAAAACGAATACATACGACAGGCAGGTTGTTTGTAATACTCTGGCAAATAAGGGCATAGTGAATAAACTTTTGCATGCATTGTTTTAACTGGAGGAGATAGAGCTTCCAGGTAAACTTCTGGGAGAATCATTGGGTCAAAGAGTGAACACAGAACCTGCATTTATTGCTACAAAGAGCCCCGGCAGCGATCTTTACATTCATGGGTTTATTCGGGCCAAAGAGGCATCACTTCCATGTACCATGAGGAAAGGAGACTCCCAAGGGTAACTGGCCTATGCCAGAGCCCAGGGCTACCAGCCTCTCTTTCCCTTCTCCTGTTTCTCCAGCAGCCCCAGGCTGGGGCTCACACAGTCTTTTCTTTACTCTCCAACTTGAACTCTGCATGAATCCTTGGAGTTTTGTCCACACACGGTTTTGTTATTGATACAGTTGGGAGATGCTTCGGGTATCGCCTGAATCCTGACATAAAATCAAATGCAGTCACCAGCCTGTAGGGGAAAGTCATTGAAATGCTTCTCTTCCTAGGGCAGAGAAAGAAGTGCATGACTTTGGCTACCCACACACGCGTCTCACCATGTCTAGTCCCTCCAGACTCCCAACTGTATGGCATCTGAATACAAAGTTACTGGATTTCCCCCTTCCTAGTGATCTTTATAGCCCAAACTCCACTGTTACCCTATGCCCCATCAGCCTCTATTGATACACATCTAATCCTTAGAAACCCACACAAAGCATCTAGTAATTTATATTTAATATTTAGTGGTACACAATTCCCAACCTTTCAAGGATTCTTCTGTCAAGTAAACTAAATTTTTAAAAACTTCGGAGTCCCTATCAAATAGATGGCAGTATTTTCAGCTTCCATCAAGAAAATGCACACTGAACCTGAGGACCCTCCAAATAATCATGGGTCCCCCAAAGGGTCTTGATCCACAGGCTGGAAATCAGTACTCTGGGGAGCAATAACTTGGTTACATCATTATGATTAGTTTAGAAACAAGTATACGGTGTTGACGAAACTGACTCGATCTTTGGCCCTCCATCTTGTCATGTCCGTGTAATGACCTCCCTTGGGGCTTCATGTTCTAGATCCCCTGGAGGTTAATGTGTGCCCTGACTGGAATGTGGGAAGGCTTCTTCTGGTCTTCCCTAGAGTTGATTAGATAACTAATAGAGATGATATAACTCACCTCCCCCCCATCCCCACCCCATGCACAGATAGTACAGATAGTAACAGAGGTCTGTTAAATGTTAATTATCAGTTTATGTGTATGCAGACCCTCTGACTTCATCACAATGCCCTCTGTACATCCCCTTGCTCTATACAATCTATAGATAAAGGTCTGGACTTAGTGGAGAATATCTGCATAGTGTCTGGATTGTCATCCACCTGAATTCCCCATCAGTAAGTTACCCTGAATAAAACTCTCATGCAAATTGCATGGAGTTGCCTGCTTTGTTATTCAATCTCAAAAAAATGCCTTCTCAGTTTGGAGGCTACTTTACTGCCCCTCCTCCACCATCTAAAAACAAGAATAGCAAAAAAAGAAGCGGTAAGCCTCGAAAAAAAAATCTACTAACTACTCAATGCACAACTAGCTTTTCTTCTATTCTTTGCCTTCACTTCCCCTTACCAGCTCTTTGTGGACGATGTTTGTCTCTCTACAGTAAACATACCCACAGGGCAGTGTGGAAACAGAGACTAGGTTCTACTCAGTCCCCGCCACAACTTTATTAGCTCTCTGCCCTTACTAATTAATAACTACGTCTCTAAGTCTTCATTTGCCAAATGGAAACAACCCCTACCCTGCAGAACATTAAATGAAGTGAAGTGTGTCCAGATGCACTTTGTAAAATGTAAGTGCTCTAGAAATATATTCTAAATTCATCTGGCTATGTCACTTACCAGCTTACAACTCTTCTGGGCTCCCCAGAGTCTTCAGGATTAAGGACAAAACCCTTAATCCTGGCACAGAGGCTCCTCACCGCGTGGTTCTCACTGCTCCCCAGTCCAGGAATCTGGTTCCTCATTCTCCTCACCTATTTGCCTGCCTCCCAACCAGTCATCTTCAGTAGCTGGACTTTTATCCTTATTTCCAATTAGGACTTTTATTACCACACTGGGCTTGTCGCTGTTCAGAGTAGTAAGGTGCCGCAAGCCAGTAGGGCACTCCATGAGGGGACTGTCCCAGTCCCCATGAAGAGCTGGGCAGGAGGGTCCATCCCCCATCCATATCGTGTTTCTCACCGTCTTATCAATTGTGTTTGTACTGGGTCCTAATGAGGAGCAAATGTTGTAGAATCATCTGGAATTTAACAAATGTGTGTGCAACTACACTGAATAATAAGAATGGCGCTGAGACATTGTTCTGTGGCCCTAGATCTTGTCAGGAAAGAGTCTCCTCGGTTCTTCTGCATGCTTGGCACCAAACCAAACCACTTTTAGGGATAGCGTTCAGTGGTTGGCCAGGGGGTGGGGGGGTGGGGGGGGATGGGGGGGCGGGGTTGGGGGGGGAAGGTTGTATCTGAGACATCTTGTTACCTCCCCACCCGTCTTTGCAAAGAGAAGCAGTAAAGCTCCTCCCAACAACAAGAACACCAGGACCGGCAAGCGTTCCCAGCTGGGACACTAGGAATGAGCCAGTACAATCCTTTATCGTTATATCTTATGCCAGTGGTTCTCAACCAGATTCTGTCACCTCAGGGGACACTTGTCGATGTCTGGAGACATTTCCGGTTGTTACAACTGCACAGTTGTGATTGGCATCTATTGAGTAGGGACCAAGGATGCTGCCAAACTTCCTAAAAGGCCCAGGAAAGGCCTCCAGCAACAAAAAGTCATCAAAATGGCAAAAGCGCTGAGGTTTAAGAAATTCCGTTTTGTAGGACTATGCTTTTGGCATAGGTTTTTCTTGGTCACAGGAGCTTTTCTGAGAACACATCTTTGGGGTGGGCTTACATGTGGGGTATTTGTATGAGACCCTTGCCGCTCCCCAAACACGCCAGAGCTCCCTTTCACCGCTGGGACCTTGTGAGAGCTAAACTCTTCCCCTTGCTCATCCCCTCTCCTCCTTCAGGCCTCAGCTTGGGGGTCTTCTCCTCCAGGAAGTCTCTCCTAATCCCTCATTTCTCTAAGAGGCTACTGTGACGGGCAAAACAATGACCCCCAAAAAAGGTCTATGTCCTAAACCCTGGAATCTGAACATGTTAAGTTACACAGTAGAATTAATGTTACTAACCAGCTGACTTTTAGATGAGGGTTTCTCTTGGATTATCCAGAAGGCCCAATGTAATCACTGGAGTCCTTATTAGTGGGAAAAGGAGGCAGAAAAGTCAGAGAAGGAGATAGACTGTGGAGAGAGTTTGGAGGGATTTGATATAAGAACCCTCCATTGTTGGCTTTGAAAATAGAAGGAGCCATAAACCAAGGAATGTGGGCAGCCTCTAGAAGCTAGGAAAGTCACAGAAATGGATTCTCTCCAGAGCCTCCAGAAAGGAGGGCCACCCTGCCCAACATCTTATTTTGGCACAGTGAGTCCCATCTCAGACTTCTGACCTCTAGAGCCACAAGCTAATAAATGTGTGCTGCTTTAGGTCCCCGAGTCCGTGGTCCTTTGTTCTAGAAGATAGAGGACACTACTGCGCCTCCCTGACTCCCTGGCTGCCCCATCTCCCTGCTATCCTAACTGGGTCTGCACCGAACTTCTCTCACACAAGCCCCCTTTTCTCCCTTGGCAGCCCCATATCTCAGGCAGGCCCATGCCTGGGTCTCCTGGGGCATGCTCCTAGGAACCTGACCTTTACTTCCTGTGGTCTCCCTGTAAACACTCAGGAATAGGTTGAGTTTTCACCCCCCCCCCCCCCACCCCTCGATGTTATTTGCGCCTGTTAAGCTGATGGGCAGCACGGTCACGCAGGAGGGGAAACTAAAAGGTACACCTGCCCCCTCCCGCCACCAGAAATAGAGCTGACAAGGCTCCTCCTGGCTAACTCCTCTCCCTCCACAGGGAGTCAGCCTGAATATCGGGCATCTTATTAGTGAGAACTAAAGAGTTACGTATCTTCTTTATAATTCTCAGTGTCCTTAAAAGTAAAATCAATGTCATGCTTTCCTCAGAGCATTTTTGGAATAATTAAAAGGAATAAATGAAATAATGAATATGGTGCCAGTGTATGGTTCAGCATATACTGAACATTGCTATCACCACTGCCTTTAGTGTCATCACAACCGCCATTGGTCTGAACATTCTCTTGCAGCTTATATACAAAAGGCTCCCTGCCTTTAGGTAAAACCAGTATTGCTGGATAGTTGAGAGTCTAAAAGTCAAGCATTTAACATTTCCTAGTGGCTTTGTCCTGAGGCTTCTTCTACTCAGTACTTTCAATGAACTTTTATTGAGTAATACAGTTTCGAAACTACAATAGGAACATGGGATGACTGGCTGGCTCAATCAGGAGAGCAGGCGACTCTTAATCTCAGGATCGTGGGTTCAAGCCCCACTTTGGGTGTAGGGATTACTTTTTTTAAAAAATTAAAAATACAACAGAAACAGAAACCAAAATGGCTACTTACTTGCTATAATGGCTAGTTATATCTATGCGACGCTAAGAAAATTAACCAATTCAACATGTTTAAAAAAAATCAAGCTGAGCTTTGATTGGAATTGTCTGCATTTTTTTATAGTCATTCATTTGACTAAATTTTTTACCTCTTAATTTTCTGGGTTGCCTTCATGTAGGCATTGCCTAAGAAAATGACCAGATTTAAGTTTATCAGAAACAAAATTTTAAAAGGCAAATTACAATTCCAACAAATGGAGGGGCACCTGGGTGGCACAGTGAGTTAAGGGTCTGACTCTTGGTTTTGGCTCAGGTTGTGACCTCAGAGTCCTGAAATCGAGTCCCACCTCAGGCTTGGCACTAAGCGTTGAGCTCCCCTCTTCCTCTCCCTCTGCCCCTCCCCCCTTAAAATAAATAAATCAATCTTTTAAAAAAAAAAAACTCCACCAGATGGAATAGTGGCTTTTTCCATGAAAAAGAATTTGGGACAAGTGATCTGGGACACCTAATGCTGAGAGGCACAAGTATAAAAGGAACTAAACAGGTGGCTTCTGCGGGATAATTTTAGCGAGAGCACTCTGCAGCCTGCTTCTTAGGGGTGTAAGGGAGGTCAGTACCCTGGCCTGTGGCTCCAGAAATGCCCTAGAATGTTCAAATACTTTCCCAAAGTAACTGGGGACAGCAAAGCTAGGACCAACCCTGTTTCTATAGTTGAAAAGTTATACAGCCCTCTGAGGGCTATGTTCTTAGGTCTTACAACTTGCCCTCAGGGCAGACTGCCAGGCTCCATTTTTGCCTCTGATAGAGTGCCCATGAACTTGGCACAAAGACTCTAAACACCCCCATTTTCATCCCGGTATTTGAAGGGTCAGGGCAGCAAGCGAGGCCTGAGGCTGCCCATGCCTAATGTGAGCAGTTCTGACAGGACCATAGTCATTTATGTCCATAGCTTTCAAACTTGTTATCTATTACCTACCTGAGGAAACACGTTTTACCTCACGACCCAGTACACACACACACACACACACACACACACACACACACACATACACACATACACACAGCTAAAGCAAACATTCCAGGAGAAAATTCTTACTACAAGCACAGTGTACTCTGATATTTATTGCTCTGTTCTCTCCCATTTGTTGTCGTCATAGGCCCCCAAATTGAAAAACATCAGTTTAAAAAACACTGGTGTTAAAAGTCAAATCTGAGCTATCCTGTAATTGGAGGGAACTGTGCGGCTCTCCCCTTTATCCTTGTACAGTAAGAGGGGTGGGAGGTCAGGAGAGAGGCAGGCAATGCTCTCAGAGTCTCTGGTCTCATATGATGGCCATACCTGCCCGCCTCCTTCATGGGCCTGTTGTGAGGATCCAATGAGCTGATTCTGTGGCCATGCCAAGGAAGAAGAAAGGGCTCTACTGTAAAACTTGTTTTTGAGGTTGAATAGTGGCCTGACCCACTGATAATTCATCCTGAGGCATTAATTCAGAAAATTCCTCTCCCGGTGAGTGAATGGGAGGAGAGACTCTATTTTCAGGTCAGAACCAAGCCACCCACTGCCTTGTACCTGACTCAGTTTGGTCATCATCTGTTTGCTTTTGTCTGAACTTAAGTGCTATCTAGGCTACCATAAAATGATTAAACAATAAATCCTCAGCCAACAGGGAGCTTCTCACTGGGTCCTCTGCAGCTGAGGGACATTTGAGAGAGGGCAGGCAGGTTTCTGAGAACTGGGAGAGCTGCCTGGTTACACTGGTCAGGAGGGTGTCTTCTTCTTATATGAAGTCTATAGCTCCTGGGGTCAGTCTTTCTTTTCAGCATGGAGGATGGCCCTTCCTGACACTCACAAACACTTGTTCAAAAACAGATCATTTGGGTCTGGAGAGAGACGACAGTTACACAGCATTGTATACGCACTAAGTCTACTTTACAATGGTCGGTGAACTCATGAGCTGAAAACAACCTCAGATGAGTCCATCTGAGGTGAATTTTACCTCAGTTTCTAAAAAACAGAAACAAAACCAAAAAAAGAGAAAAAATACATATAGGAACACATACCACAAAAACAATGAAAGTGTAGGTGTTTGGGTTTTTTTATTCTACTTTTCTGGCATTCTGGACCATCAAAGCAAAAAACCTTCAGGGCTTTAACTTTGAGTAAATGAGAGAATTCTTGATAAAGAGCAAAACAACTCACACCACCCCCTCCCCCAAATGGGCAGTTTATCACAGTACAGCAGATGACCTAGAAAGAAGGATCCAGGAGTGGACACTGTTTCATGACTTCCTCTGTCACCTCAGAGAGCCTACCCTACCCATTCTCCCCGCCCTTCTGAGTGTGCTCAGGTGTGACCAAGAGTGGGAGTCCATGACCCATCACCCTGCTCACACTGATAGGTCAAGGAAGCCATTGCTAGGCCAGCCAGAAGCCTGGGGTGGCTGTTGGCCAGCACCCTGCCCCACAGCGACACCTCCAGTGGACAGGGATGGCTGTCCAACAGATGCTCCTTCGGACATTTGTTATAAGACACAAGGAGAAAGTCTGCCAGTTAAGGCAGGAGCCATAGGTTTAGAGACAAAAGATCTGAGTCACAGAATCCACAAGTGTCCGATTCTGAAGAGCCACATACTAGGTACTGCTTTGACAGTATCCCTAGAGCTGGAGCACTGACCACAGCCCAGACTGTCCCACATGGCCTGACCACAAAAGTTGGACCATGTGGCCTGAGACAACCTCCTATCTCCTTTATTTCTTTCTGCAGCCTTATAATTAACCCTCCTAATAGTGGGGGAACCAGAGCAGGTGTCCGTGTCATGAAACCGAGAAGAATCTAATTCACATAGAAGTGCCACAGGGGGAACCATCAAATGGATTCTGACTACTCCTTGCTTCCCTAAAGGAGGACTGGTAACTCCTCTTCCGATATTGGTAGGGCGGCTTAATCCTAAACCTCTTCTGCTTTGCCCGCCTCCACTACCTGGCTGAGAAAGTCAGATACTTCTTGCCCAGTCCCTCTGCAGCAAAGCATGACCACGTGACCAGCTCTGGCCAATGAGACAAAGGGGGAACTCTTGGGGGCCAAGAGAGGTACCTCTGGGAAGCTTTTATTGCTTGTAAAAGGGCCAGGTCCAGGAGTAGTGGCCACTGGCCCTGCCCCTTCCATCCTCATACCTATAGTATAGAGAGGGGTGCCCAGAGCTGTGACAGTCATCTTACCATCACAAACCAACCAGCATAACAAAAGCCCCCCACGTTAAGAAGGGCAGAACCAAAAGACAAAGACAGAAAGAGTCCTTAAGGCATTGTCAGGCAGCTAAACCAAGGCCAGCAGCTTCCTGCCTCTAGACTTCTCTTTCTTCTTTTCAAGATTGTGTGTATTTATTGAGAGAGAGAAAGCATGCGCCTGGGAAGTGGGAGGAAGGAGAAGCAGACTCCCACGGAGCAGGGGGCCCAACGGGAGACTTGATCCCAGGACCCTGGGATCCTGACCTGAGCTAAAGGCAGACGCTTAACTGACGGAGCCACCCAGGTGCCCCCAGACTTCTTGTTCTATGAAAAAAATACCGCTTTGAGTATTGTTACTTGCAGTTTTCCTACCCAACAACACTGTCCATGTAAAACGGACAACAAAATAAGGCTGACAGATCTATCATTTCCTTAAGTCAACTTTCCAGGAGGCTTCGCAGTAGTCATTCCACAGTAGAATCCTGTCATTCCACCTACTTCTCATAAGATTTCCAATTAAAAAAATCACTTCGGGTTTTGTTAAGGAGAGAAACTCGAGGGACCCAGCTCCACGCAGGTCAGTGTCTGGCCTTTGCCACAGCACCTGAAAGAGAAGGGTCCATATCGGGCCGTGCCTCTCACACAGATGCCATCGCTGAACAGAGTTTCATGCACTAAGAATGTGAAAAACTGAGTTACATCCCCAATTAAGCGTACTACATCCCTGCTCTGTGAAGCAGTTATTATAGAACCGAGGCAGCCCTACATAAAATGATTGGTTCTTGGAGAAATACACAGCCATACACATATTAAACCTTTTCCCCCAGTGCTCAATAAATTCATGAGCTAAGGAGCCCGTGCTTAGCTAACTCACGTAACACCAGCTCCAAATCGGACGCAAAATGAATACGGGTTAACTAATGAATTCCTTGGCAGACAGGAGAACAAGTGGCAAGCATATTTCAACCCTGTGCTTGTGTGGGGACTGATAACAATGTCCTGTTTGGGTTTCTTTTATCACCACTGTCCTTCTCCACAGGTCAAGGACAGTTCTCCCTTGATGGCTTGAGTCACGTGAACATGCATTCCTCTTGGAGGGCAGAAATGCCAAGAAACAACAAGCTTGTTGTACTGACACCATGGAAGGGTTGTGTTTTGTTTTGTTTTGTTTTTTTAAGATTTTATTTATTTGACAGACAGAGATCACAAGTAGGCAGAGAGGCAGAGAGAGAGGAAGGAAAGCAGGCTGTCCGCTGAGCAGAGAGCCCGACGTGGGGCTCGATCCCAGGACTCCGGGATCACGACCCGAGCCGAAGGTGGAGGCTTCAACCCACTGAGCCACCCGGGCACCCCTGGAAGGGTTTTGACCTGACAGAGGTCTCTATATGACCAGGAGCTATAGCTCCTGTCCTTAATCTGGATTTTCCAGCAGCCTGGGAAAAATGCCACAGCCAGAGCTGTAAGCACCCACATTACCATCAACCCACATTACCACATTACCATTTCACCTACTTCCCAAAGAAAGGAAAACTAGACTTTGGCTGGGGCATATTGATCTATTCAAGAGGATGCCCTCCACACTTTGACACAGTATCTCTCGCAAATTGATTAAAAAAAAAAAAGCCCTACATAAACAAACAGGATGACCCTTTCCCCAGATATGTTTCCCTTCATCAGAGTTCAAAGAAAAATTAAAGCTTAGGATAATTTGACAAATTGTTTTGCATGTGGTATTCATTGTCTTCTTTCCATTTAGGCTATAAAGATAAAAACCTTGATGGGATGGCCAGATGTTTTTTCCAGTTGTAAATATATCCTACACAAATGCGGTGAGTGCTGAATAAGTGCTGTGTAATGTTTTTTAACTGAAGTGCAATTGACATGCAATGTATTAGTTTCAGGCCTAGAGCATAATGATGTTACATGTATATACATTGTGAAATGATCACCACAATAAGTCTAGTTACCATCCATCACCCTACAAAGTTACACATTTTTTTTTTAATGTTAGGTAAATTGTAGTCTGGGATTTTACAATCTGGAAATTTATAAGATTAGGCTGAGAATGATTCCTTGTCCTTCATTTTCTTCTGAGAATGTCATGATGAATGTCTCCAAGTTTGCACTCCATTATTTGCGCTCACCCACTAACAACACTGAACCTTAAGGTGAACCACAGCAGCTGACTCTCCTGCAAGAGCAGGAGGGAGATAAGGTGTCTGACTGCGGTGTTTCCACAGCTAACCATGGGGGGATTGTAAAATGACTCTCCTAGGCAGGACAATGGAATCTCCGATGGCTAATTTTGTCCGCTGTAGTTTACAAATTTAACTTCCTTTGAAGATGCTTTTTCACTTACTTTCCTGGTCCAGGAAACTAGATTGAATTTCCAGCCGCTGGTGTGTATCCTGAGTCTTGAGTCTCGTTCCCTTTTGTGTTTAGTAGAGAATGAAACAGAACAAAAGAAGATATGCCCAGAAAAAAAAACTGATAAAACCTGTGGAGCGTGGTAGTTCTAATGGAAATACCCATATTTGACTCTGTGTCCCACATGTGGAAAATAAATATTATTACTTCACTTCCTTCATTTGTATATTTCTGCATTCATGCAACTAACTGTCACTGATTAAGTGCCATGCTGGGTACAAGTGGGGGAAAGTCTTTGCCTTTAGAGATTTATGGTCTGATGGAAGACGGGAAAAAAAGATAACCCATCAATTACATAGCAGTCTGAACAGACTTTTGGAAGGCTTCCTGAGGGAGACGACACTTGAGCTGAACAAGTCTTGAAGCAGGAGTATAGGTTCTCAGTCAAAGAGCTAAATTAAGACGGCGATAGAAGGATGGGGAGAGTAGAGTCCAGAGAGATGAAGGAGGTAGAATCCAGAGAACCTGACTGGTCTGCCACAGGGGTGGAGGTGAAGTGGGTGAGGCAGACACCCGGCTTATACCAAACGTATCTGGTGGTGCCACTCACAGCACAGAGACTGCTGGAAAGGAGCTGGGTTAGACATCAAGGTGGTAATTCCGAGACATACCAGTTTAAAGTGTCTGAGAGCCTTCACGTGGGAGTGTCTAAAAGTCAGTTTGCTATAGGGTCTAGAGCCTCAGAAATAGGTAGGAGCTGGAAATGAATGCAGGATCACTGAGCAGTAGGTGAGTCTGTAGATCTGGCTGACGTCTCTAGGGTTGGGGAGGGGAGCAGTGGTGAAGGACCCAACACGTGGGATGCCGGCTGGGAGGCAGGACTGGAGAGGGGGTGGTGGCTGACATGTCACTTGCCAAAGGGACAAATGAGATAAACTCAGGGGGTGGGGGATACTACCTTTTCTTCTGTGAAAGAAGTGAAGGACCAAAGGAGGCACGATTTGAAGAGGAAGAAAAAGACAAATTATCGTGTCAGCAACACGTGGAAGTTGAGATCACCTAGAATGTGGCACATGTTAGCTTAGGAGTTCAACAACATCACATTTCCACAAAAGGCAAAAGTGCGGTAGAAATCTGGGCTGGCTCTGTTACTAACAAGCCAGGTGATCTTGTGCATTCCACCATCTTGTAGCAAAGAGGTGAACCTGGGTAAAGGAAGCCTAAGTTTCCTTCTTCCTTGAGGAGGGGCTCCCATAACTCAAATGGTGCTGGACCCTCTCTCCAGTCTCTCCTTAAAGTCCCCTCTTGAGCCGCAGGCAGTGGAGTCATACCAGGTGTGCTGGAGGGTGCAATGAGTCTGATCACAGGGGTCTCCCACCCCTAAGAAGAGCCAGAACTCCTGGCATCCTGGTTAGAACAGGAAGTGCTGTGTGGTGCACCTGGGTGGCTCAGTCAGTTAGGTCTCTGCCTTCAGCTCAGGTCACATGTGATCCCAGGGTCCTGGGATCAAGTCCCACATGGGACTCCTTGCTCAGCAGGGATCCCGCTTCTCCCTCTACGTGCTGCTCCCTTGCTTGTATTCTTTTTCTCTCTGACAAATAAATAAATAAAATCTTAAAAAAAAAAAAAAGAACAGGAAGTGCCTGCTCAGCAGGGCCACCGCCACTCCAGAGGGTGACAGGTTGCTGGCACAGGTCCCGTGCCTGTGGGTCTGCAACACTGCAGAGGGGTCTAGCTCACACAGAAGCACATCCGTTCCCACAGTCCTCTCGGCTTTTCGTAACTGTGCCCCAAGCTTGTCCCAGACCTTTATCCTCTAAGTCATGCCAGGTTCCAGCGCAACAGGGGCCTTTCTAACCAGAAAGTGAAAGTGACAGATCTCATTTTGGAGAGCTCAGAGCAACTCTACCAAAACTAAGCCTCGGGGTGCCGGAGTGGCTCAGTCAGTTGAGGAGCTTACTCTTGACTTCCACTCAGGTCATGATCTCAGGGTTGTGGGATCGAGCCTCAAGTGGGGCTCCATGCTCAGTGGGGCATCTGCTTGAGATTGTCTCCCTCTCTCTGCCCCTCTGCCCCCCCCAACAAATAAATAAATCTTTTATTTTTATTTTTTTTTAATTTTTTTAAAATATTTTATTTATTTATTTGACAGACAGAGATCACAAGCAGGCAGAGAGGCAGGCAGAGAGAGAGGGGGAAGCAGGCTCCCTGCTGAGCAGAGAGCCTGATACGGGGCTCGATCCCAGGACCCTGGGATCATGACCTGAGCCGAAGGCAGAGGCTTAACCCCCTGAGCCACCCAGGTGCCCCTAAATAAATCTTTTAAAAAGATTAAGCTTCTTAACTATTTCCTTTTATGTCAGCTGTTGAAGGGAACCAGGTCCAGCTGATTGCTTTGGAAGAAATAATTCCGGTGATTTAGTCACGGCCCCATAAATCTCTCCTGGATTTTGGTGTCTCTGTACACACCATCATTCATCTTTCTTCTCTTGAGTTAGAATTGAAACCCAGGTCCTATAAGAAGCCTGACTCAGTGACTTGTTCACTGCCACATCCCAGTTGCCTGGATGTCGCACCTTAGAAAAGAATGACTCTGACCTCATAAAAGGTTCTGTTGATGTTATTACTTCACTAATTAATAGCATTAACAACCAACCTATCTTGGAATTTGTCTTGTATTATGTATGCGACTTTTCACAAGCTTACAGCTTATCTTCCAAATCTAGTGCTAACATCATGTCTTTATGCTTCTCATTGGCATCAGTGCACACAACGTTGTGTACATAATGGCTACTTGGTAGACATTTGACTGAGAATCTAGAGTTTCGCCAAAGGGTTTCCTTCCCCTCGACTCCCTCTGGGCTCATCCTTATTCTGCGCCTGTTTATCCTCTGACTTTACACCCTGCACTCCAGTACAATTTCTCCTCTCCAGAAAAGCCCAGAACGGTCAAGAGAAAACAGCAAGATTCATGGAGGGCGATTAAATGGAGTTAAGGTCCCTGGGAAAACATTCCAAATGACTGAAGAAAACATGCTGAGAATAATTCTTCCAAGCTGAAAAAGTCCTGAGGCCAAATAACTACTTTGTGCTATGAACTGAATCATGAGGCACTATTAATTGGGAGGTGACCTTGACAGAAGACATAGTTAGAGCTGAAAACAGCAGTAAAATGCAAAAGCTACAGTGGGACTCATCTAATTGAGCTATTCTTTTTTGTTTTTTTTTAAGATTTTATTGATTGATTGATGAGAGACAGAGAGAGAGAGAGAGAGAGAGAGGCAGAGGGAGACGGGGCTGGATCCCAGGACCCTGAGAACATGACCTGAGCTGAAGGCAGACGCTTAACCAACTGAGCCACCCAGTGGGCATTGGTGGTTCAGTGGTAGAATTCTCGCCTGCCAACTGAGCCACCCAGATGTCCCAGAGCATACATTTTTTTATAAAGATTTTTATTTATTTATTTGACAGAGAGAGACAGAGATCACAAGTAGGCAGGGAGGCAGGCAGAGAGAGAGGGGGAGGCAGGCTCCCTGCTGAGCAGAGAGCCTGACATGGGGCTTGATCCCAGAACCCTGAGACCATGACCTGAGCCGAAGGCAGAGGCCTAACCCACAGAGCCATCCAGGGGCCCCCCAGAGCATATACTTTTAAAGGCAGGAGACCAAGAGTACAAAAACTATACCAAGGGAAAATATTACTCGGAGGAGGGTTTACAGGACAGCTTGGATTGACAGCATTCACCATCTTCTATTTTATGTGTGATCTTTGTGAGCTACTTTAGAATCAAGCTGGGTAAATGTCTTGGTCCGTGTGGGCTGCTATCACAAAAACCACAGACTGGGTGGCTTACAACAGAAATTCATTTCTCCAGTTCTGGAGGCTAGAAGTCCAAGGTCAGGGGGCTGGCAAAGCCATCTTCCGGCTGAGTCCTCACATGGCAGAAAGAGGGCAAGACAGCTCTGTGGGGGCCCATTTATAAGGGCACTCATCTTATTCACAAGGCCTCCATCGTCACGCCCTGATCACCTCCCAAATGCCTGCCCAGATGACCTCATCTATCCTCCGTTTCCCAGTCAGTAGGGCTTTCAAAACAGAAAGCCTGCCCATCTCCCTCTCCTTCATGGTTCCCTGCTACCTTCAGATCAAAGTCCAAATGCCTGGGTATGACACCCAAAGCCTTTGTTGATCCAGCTCTTGGCTTCAGCCCCTCTTTTCCATGCCAAGGCATACTGAGCTTTGGCTCTGGTAAAGGAGAAGAGGTTTGCCCTTGTGCAGTTCCTAAGTCTCCCCGTCTTAGGAACTCCCCGTCTCAGTGCTTCTTCTGCTTTGTTTTGCTAACACCCTGTGGTAGATTATTTGCAAAAACTGCCCCAGTCATTCCCTTCTCAACATCCATTTCCCCTGCGAAATACCCTTGCAGTGTCTCTGATCAAGCGTTGGCATCTATTTCCACAACCACTGAAGCTGAACTGGCCTGTGATTTGCTTTGAACACTAGAATGTTCTGGAAGTACACTGTGGTTTCTGAGCCTAAAACTCAAGAGACCTCCAGCTTACGCTCCCCCTCTTGGATACTTACCCAGCCACTGTGTGAACCTAAACTTCACTTCTGGTTGTAGATGAAACACCACAATGCGAGTCTTTTGGGGTATGATTTCCTAAGCTGCCTCTGGGGAACTGGATAGAACAAACTAGAAGTTCAGGGCATTATACCCCCACCCCAGATGAACGTCAACCAGTTGGAAAGGAGAAACAGGAGGGAGCCAGACAGGTACATCCTCCCTCCTTTCTGTTTCCGGGACTACTCTGAGGTACGGCCCCTCTCTGGAACCTTCTACATGAGCCAATATGCCATTGAGGAGTGTCTTTACTGCTCACTGCAACAGCCTATCTCAGAGCAAATCTGGGCATCTTTCCTTGCTTCCTGTCCTGTTCCTTTCACCCAACTTGCCCCAGGTTTGCATACCTGAAGAAAGAGTGAGCATCCTAACCTTTGTCTCAGGTTCTGTTTTCTAGAAGATAAGGCTATGGCAGCAGCCAAGGTGCACAGATCACAGCCAGGAAGCTCATTCCTAATTCAGATGCTTTGGGCAAGAAGCCAAGACTTCCCAGCAAGCACAGATCCTCATTTCCTGTTGCTTCTGTAACAAGTCATCGCCAACTTAGTGGCTTAGAGCAACACAAAAGTCCTAAGTTTGAAATCAGTTTCACTGAGCCGAAAACGAGTTGTTTGCGGGGCTGGCGCCCCTGGCAGGCTCTGAGAGCTGACTCTGTTTGCCTGCCTTTTTCAGCTTCTAGTGGTGGCCTCTGCTCTTTGGCCTACGGCCCCTCCTCCCTCTTCCAAGCCCTTCACTCTCATCTCTGCTTCCATGTCACATCGCCTTCAAATCTCCCTTGGCCTCCCTCTTACGAGGACCCTGTGGGCCCATCCAGATAATCCAGGATAACTGTCCATCTCAGGACCTTTAATCACAACGACAAAGTCTCTTTTGCCATATAAGTTACCATCCCAAGTTCTAGGAATTCAGACCAGGATATCTGTGGGGGCCATGACTCAGCCTAGCGCAGCACAACGAGTCCCTCTGCCCCCATAAACTCACTCCCGAATGTGACAAAGCAGTTACCTCGCAGAGTCCTCAGGACTTGATTTCTACCAAAGTTTCAGGCCCTCATTTCATTTTAAATGAAAGGCCATAATTCATCATTAATTTGGACAGATATTCTGGCCCATTTTCTCACTCCTTAAATAAAGGATGCCTTTGAGAGTTTAACTGAGTTCACATGCTCACAACATGAAACAGACACTTGGCAATTACCTAAATAATTTGGCCAGTTTGGATGTCAGATGCCTCCTAATTTTATCTGGGTAGGTGTTCAGTCTCTCCTTCCCTTTGTGCTGTCTAGACCCAACTGGTTCTGAGGCAATAACTTCCCATGGTTTCTAAGGAGAAACTGGAGCTTAATGCATCAACTGATACCATACTTTATCTCCTTCATAATCTGTTTCTATGACTTACGGGAAATTGACTAGCCGCCAAGACAAGAAATGTGCGCAGGTGAGCAGATCACCCAATTGTTCGGGTCTCATCTCCTTAATGCTTTATTCCCATAAAATCTTATTCTTGGTGTAAACCAATTTAAATATGTAGAATGGGGACAAATTGTGATGACAGACTAGTTTTAAGACATTCATTTGGCTGTGTTTTAAGAAACTACATTCTTTCAGATAGATGGTGTGTTTGTCCATTCTGCCGATAAATTCTAATTTCATTGCTATGCCAGAAACTCTACTGGGCACAGTGCTAGAAGCAAGGAGCAAATCCGAGTTTCCTCCGTCTTAGATGGGGCAGACAATAAACACACATATAAGTACACAGTGTCAGGTGAGACATCTTATAAAGAAAAATGAAACATGGCCAAGAGAAAGAGACTATCGGGTGCCGTGTCAGATGGGGAGGTCATGTCTGAGAAGAGACTCAATGAAATGAGAGGACAAGCTCATACTCACTTTGGATCCTACAGTTTAAGGGCTGAACTTGAGGTGGGTTTTTACATTATTAGAATGCCATGACCGAATATGGTAACTTTTGTATGTTCACATTGAAGGGGGAGAAAAAAATTAGAACTGAATTTCTGAGCCTTATTTATCAGTTTTAAATTTACCTCACATTGCACATTGAGTGAATCAAGAGGAACATTCTACCCAATATATTTGCCATGACTATTTCAGAGATACCCCAATATCCAACAGTGAGTCACCAAACATGAGAAGACACAACCCAAGTTTAGCTCTAACAGAAGGGAAAAGGAGGTCCCACACAATGAGCATCACACCCATCTCCTCCCTCTTGGGCACACTTGGCTTGGTCGGTCCAATCTCCCTGAGCTGGGAGGTACCAAAGCTGTCTTTGGATTGCTGCTTCTCTGTGACAGTCTCTGCTGGCCTGCAGCCTATCCTTTCAGATTGATAACTGACCTTGCTGGCAGGGGGCAATCTGGGCCCAGCGTGAGAACCCTTGGGCATGGGGTCCCCCAAGGCCAGAGAAGCAGAAGGAGAGCTTTAAGCACAAGCGTTGGGTTTCCTCAGCGGCCACAAGTTAAAAGCATCACTTCTATTTTTGTTTGGTATGTCTGTGAAACTAGATTTGTGACAAGAGCTGATAAAAACAAAATAACTCAACAATTAATCATCCATACTGATTGTTATATATAGACTCCCAAACTGTCAAATGTTCATTAAGAGAACAAGTACACCCAATGTAAGAGCAAATTATAAAACGTAGTATGTCCCTGGGAGATGGCCTGCTGTCCTGTGATGGACTGAATGTGTCTCCCCACAATTCATATGTTGAAGCTCTAATCCCCAGTGTGATGGTATTTGGGGCTGGGGCCTTTGGGAGGTAACTAGGTCATGAAAGTAGGGCCCTCTTTCAAATTTTTTAAGAGGGCCCAGACAGCCTGTGCTTTCCAGTCAATAGTGAAACTGTTTTTGCTGTTCTCATTGGGGATGAATAAAATGGCCATTTTTCACCTCCTTGCCCAACTTCCACTCCAGGCCTTGGCACAAATTTCCAGGAAGTGGGCTGGGGGCTCAGGGTCCAGAGTTCAACATATGAACAACATAGCTACGTCACACTCAAAATGGCATCTTCCAGGTGACATCCACCCAGGGTCTGGTCTGTACCAGTGCACCCAAGCCTCTACCCTTTGCATGAGCTTCCCACCCATGCAGTGGACTACCGAAGATGCTTTCCTTACCTCCTGATGATCTTCCTGCACGCTCTTCCTGCCTTCCTGATGATCCAAGCTCCTGCCTGGCATCATCTTCCCTCAGCCTGAAGAACTTCCACTAGCACCTCTTGGAGTGCGGGCCCGCTGGTGAGAGATACTCTCCATTTTCTTTTCCCTGAAAATGTCTTCACTTTTATTCTGGAATGTTAGTTTATCTGGATAAAAAATTCTGGGTTGACAGGGATTTTTTTTTTCTTTTTTTTTTTCCTCAGCACTTCAAAGATACTGTTCTACCATTTCCTGGTCTCTGTGGTTTCAATGAGAAGTCAGAGAACTTTGGAATTATTGTTTTCCTGTGTGTAAAGCGACATTTTGCTCTGGGTGCTTTCAGAATTTTTGTGTTTGGTTCTTCACAGTTTGACTCTCATGGGTCTAGGCATGGTTTACTTTGTATTTATTCTGTTTCACTGATCTTCTGGTATCTACAAACGGCTTTCACCAAATGTGGGAAATTTTCAACCATTATTTCAAATATTTTTTTCTGTTCCATTTTCTCCTCTTTTTTGGGATTTCTATCACTGTATATAGCCATATATCCTCAAGATAGGAGTCCTAAAACAGGAAACTCCCGCCAGTGCCAATCTCCCCTTCTGAGTATTGACTCCTACAGAGCCTTCCTACTTTTGACCACACTCAGCACCTCCAGGTGGTTTTCCTGGCCCCCAGGGTTTGTAGTTGTAGTCTGTGGGAGGGATAGTCCTTGGCTATTCCCAGAAGTGGACCCTGTTCAGGATGTTTAGAGGAAGTCACTTAATAGCCCATTTTCACTCCCCCTGGTACCCATCTGACCTCCCAGGAAGTTCAGCCAGTCAGTGGGAAAACAGAACTTCTTGACCTAAAAAGTCCAACCCCAGCAGTGGTCATTCAGAAAAGGATTCCTTCTGCTATTCTCATGTAAACATGATTTTAAAAAATTAATGAAACAGGGTGCCTGGGTGGCTCAGTGGGTTAAGCCTCTGCCTTTGGCTCAGGTCATGATCTCAGGTCCTGGGATCAAGCCCCGCATCTGTCTCTCTGCTCAGCGGGGAGTCTGCTTCCCCCTCTCTCTGCCTGCCTCTCTGCCTACTTGTGATCTCTCTCTCTCTCTCTGCCAAATAAATAAATAATTTTTAAAAATTAATGAAATAGTTTTTAAAATAGTCCAGTCCTGAATTCATCCATTCTAAATCAGAAGGATTATGATTCCAAAGGAATCATAAAAGGCCTCTGTGAGGCCTAGTTCTTCCAGGCCCCAGCTGTGTGACCTTGACAGGTGACATACCTTCTCTAAGCCAGCTGCATACCAGGAGACCATAGTGCCCAACCCACCCTGCCTCAGAGGCTGATTCTGAAGATCAAATGTGGTAACACATGGGATTGTTATTATAGTTTATGTCTGACATGATTATTCTACTGTGATTCCCTGAAGTTCCAAGACTGACTACTAATCCCTGAGCGGTGGCACATAGAGGGGCTTGTGTAAATGTGTGAACAAATGGTGTAGATCTGATTACATTTTTCTGTAGGCAGTGCCTAAGGAGCAAGGCTAGAGAAATGACCTCTCAACTAAGTCCCAAAGAGAACAGGGCCAGCTTTTTCCTTTTTGGAAACACAAAGCTGAGGTCATTTATTTGTATACTCCAGACAAAATACAATCCTTTTTGACAAGTGTTACTAGCTATGCTGCTGAGCATACCCCCTGCCCCTCCAGCAAGGCCACTGACCAGGAAACTGGATGGTGCCCTTAATAAACAGGGAGGAGAAAGGAATCCTGCTTACACTATGAGAGCCATTCACACGAAAGGAAACTGGCTTTAATTTTGATCAGATTAAGGGCCTGAGAATAAGAGATGATACGAGAGCCCCACAGTGAGCCCAGCTGAGCTAGGAGAGGCTGCTGGGAGAGGTGGTGGGGTGGGATGACACCCAGGGAAGGCAGATGAGGGGGAGGTAAGCCACAGGTATAAACAAGGCAGGAAAACTAGAGGCAAAGTCTGGAAGGAAATGAGACCAAACCCACCATTCAATTGGTCTAGTGCCTTATCTATGCAATGAATGAAATACACCCACCTCTTAAAGTTATGCAACTGTTTTCCAAATGTTCTTCTCCCCCAAAGTCCTCCCTGCTCCATGACATTTTGCCTAAGAGAAGGGAAAAGTGGCTAGTGGCTTTAAGGTAAGTCACAGGGTAGGAGCTGGACGGGCAGGCTGGCCAAGCCTGGAACTGCCTTCTCCCCCTTCTCCAGATGTGTCCCTCCAGTGGTTGCCACAGTTTGTTCCTGCTCATCTCCTTCCTTCCACATCTTTGAACACCTCCTGGGAGTGGCCTTTCTGGAGCCCAGGCCTCAGGTCCCTTGTGGGCCAGTCACTTCCTGTCATGGTGCCCTGTTTTTCTCAAAGCCCTGGATGTCATCTGAAGTTATCTTGTTGACTTGTGCGTTGTCAGTCTGCCATTCTCAGCAGAACGCAGGCTGCATGGGAGCCTGTTTGCCCATTGCAGCATCCATGGGATCTGGAATCCTTTGAAGTCTTGACAAATATTTGATGAATGAATGAACAGGATAAACAGGATTACAGGTGATGGTGTGCCTAAGCACTTGGAGCATGCCCACCAGCTTCACGACAGTATTTATTGGTAACAATATCACCATTTTTTCTGCTTTTGTTGCAAGTCTGTTTTGTTGGATAAGGCAGTAATAAGGACCCCGAAATGGTAGTACAGGAAGCACTGAGTTTTCAAGAAAAGCACCCTTCTTTTTTTCTAGAGGACAAGGGCAAGACTCAAATAGATTCACCACTAACCTTCCAGAGAGCACTGAGTGCTGGAGAGAGCACAGGCCCATGGCTTTGTGTTAATCAGCTGTGTGACCTTGGGAAGCCTCAACCTCTCTGAACCTGTTTCCCTACCTGAGAAATAATGGGGATTGACCAGACGCTGTCTACAAATCCTTTCTAACTAGAACCCTCCCTCATCTCCTTATACTGTTCTTTTTAGTGCCTGCTGGAAGAAAAGTGAATGAACTAAAGACAGGCAGAAGCAGAGAGTCTAGAACTAAATGTTGTCAATTTTCAAACGGTTGGATTGGGCAGTCTCCTTTCTAGAGAGAGAGGAGGGGACCCAGGAGAAGTCTCAGAACACCTCCTCTGTCTTTGATTCAGGTTAGAGACTACCTTGTTTGAACACTTACTAGTAGCTGCTTTGCACCAGGATGTCCTTTCATCTTTAAAACCTTACAAGGGGGGCGCGTGGGTGGCTCAGTGGGTTAAAGCCTCTGCCTTCAGCTCAGGTCATGATCTCAGGGCCCTGGGATCGAGCCCCGCATCCGGCTCTCTGCTTGGCAAGGAGCCTGCTTCCTCCTCCTCTCTCTCTCTCTGCCTGCCTCTCTGCCTACGTGTGATCCTTGTCTGTCAAATAAATAAATAAAATCTTTTAAAAATAAAAAAATAAAACCTTACAAGGTAGGCATTGCTAGGCATTGCCGTTCCACCCTACGAGGGGAGCGGGATGCTCCCAAAGGTCACACAGCTAAAAAGCAACACGCTTGGGAGGGAGAACCAGGTTTCTCTTCTCACTCGTTCAGCTTCCCGAGTTGGTGGGTGTTCCACCAACGGGTCCCAAACCTCCTGATCATCAAAATCAGTGAGAACAGCCTCAAAGGTGGGGGGGGGGGTGTCGCACTAAACCAGAATTTTCAGGGGTGCTGCCTAGAAATCTGTGTTTTTCAAAAGCTCTCCATGTCCCAGTGATACAGCCAGGCTAGGAACCCACTGCACTCTACTGGGCCATGAAGCCACCGAGCTGTTGGAAATTGTCCTGGGACCCCTTCCCAGGGCTGTCATTTAGAACGCCATTCTACGCTCCCCCGCCCCTCCCAGCCGGGCTGCGCCTGCGCCCGCCGCAGCTATGTCTCCGCAGCGCCCTCTGCTGGACACGTAGTCAAACCTTAACTGCAAAGAACTTTCTCCGCGGGGAGGTATGAGGGCGTCAAGCCGCGCTCCCCAACCCCTTTGTAATATCAAAAAAAATGTAATACAGTAGCCCACCGTACTGTGAAGGTGAGTACTACTAATACCCCTTGACTGAGAAAATACATACTGATCATATGCTATTAATGGACAGATGGATTAAGAAGTTGGGACGCCTGGGTGGCTCAGTTGGTTAAGCAGCTGCCTTCGGCTCAGGTTCATGATCCCAGCGTCCTGGGATCGAGTCCCACATCGGGCTCCTTGCTCGGCAGGGAGCCTGCTTCTCCCTCTGCCTCTGCCTGCCTCTCTGTCTGCCTGTGCTCGTTCTCTCTCTCTGACAAATAAATAAAAATATAAAGTCTTTAAAAAAAAAAAAAAGAAGTTACTGTTAATTAGAATAGAACTGGGGCGGGAGGAACATAGGGTTTATTCAGTTTTGGGCACCAGTAGGTAAAGAGTTGCTTCCCTAGGAGCTACCCAGACTTTCTTTATTCATATACTCAGGCATTTCTTTCCAAAAGCCCTCTCTTCAGGGAGTTTTGAGTCTAGTGGTGGAGACAGGAATTAAATAAATAGATAAATACCTACTTACACTTGGTGATGAATCCTATGAAAGAAAAGAACTAGGTCTGGGTGCCTGCCTGGCTCAGTCCCATCCAGTCTGCAACTCTTGATCTGGGGGCTTGAGTTCAGGCTTCAGGCTGTGTGTTAAGATTACTTCAAATAAAATCTTAAAAAAGAGAGAGAGAAAAAAGAAAGAAAGGAACAGAACTAGGTTTTGAGAGCCCTATTTTGGGAAGGAAGGTCAAGGAAGGCCTCTCTCTGGAGCTGACTTGAAGCTGAGATCTGACATTTGAGCTAGAACAAGCCAAGCAAAGCAGGGAGGGATTTCCAGGTGGCATATGGAGGTCTTATTTAAGGCGCTCAAAGGAAACAGGATCATGTGAGTAAGGGGCTTGTGAAGTGAGATAAGGCTGAAGGAGGGGCCCAATGGACACACGGGAGAAGAGGACGGATTTAATACAGAAGGGACAGGATGGGGGACAGATCAGGTGCAGAGTTTGTGAAAGGAAGCTGTGAAAGATGGCACCTGAGCTCAGGAAACTGGCTATGGGCCACTGACTGGGACGGAGGTGGGAGCAAACGTAGGAGAGTGAGTATGGTTGGGTTTTGCATACATTCAGCTTGGGATGCTGGTGATGCATCTAAGTGAAAAATCAACTGGGCCATTGGAGACTCACAGGCATCTCAAACAGTGTGTGTGTGACAGCAAACTGGTCATTTACCTCTTTCGGAAAATTCAGAGAAGACATCTAGTTTAGAAATGGAAATGTGTTGTTTTTAGCATAATAGGCCCTATTTAGAAATAGGTGGTGCTGCCTAGGGAGGGGAGGGGTCCAAGGACCAAGCCCTCTGGAACCCAGACATTTGGAGACTGGATCTGGGAAGAGAAGAAGGTGGAAGGAGGGAGACAGTCAGTGATTGAGGAGAGCCAAGAAGGAAGGAAGAAACAACAAAACAAAACCAGCCTAGGACTGCCCTCACAGCATCCTCTGAAAGGGACAGGTCCTTCCTGTTTCCTTACATGTGGGGAAGATTTAGCCCAGACCCAGAGACAGTCAGCATCTGAGTGTAGGGAGCCCATAGGCTTGGGTCAGTCCACGCATCAGTCTACACTAGGTCACAGTAGGTACACCCTGAAACAGTACCAGTGTCACTTTCCCTGTAACTCCTCAGTCTTCTGTTGTTCTCACAGAGTGACACAGAGCCTGGGACAGGGTGTCAGGTCAGGAGCAGATGCCCACAGACCTCTGGAAGAGGGATCTCACCTTGAGGCTGGGCAAGGCTCAGGCATTATTAGTCAAATTCCCATTGTCATTTCCTGCGTTGGTTTTTTTTTTTTTTTTTTTTTTTTTCATCTTTCCCTGCCGCTGCCCCTGATTTCAGTCACTTCTCTTTCTACTTTATTATCTTCACCCAGAAAACATTATGATCTTAGCAATCATTTTGTCCCTATAATCCCATGATCATAATCTCATCCTTAATAAGGTGATAAAATTTTCTCTTTTCTATCCCTTTTGGGTGCTGAGAATGGCTGCTATACATGTTGAAGAGGTTCTTTTTTTTTTTTTTTAAGATTTTATTTATTTATTTGACAGACAGAGATCACAAGTAGGCAGAGAGGCAGGCAGAGAGAGAGAGGGAAGCAGGCTCCCCGCTGAGCAGAGAGCCCGATGCAATGCAGGGCTCAATCCCAGGACCCTGGGATCATGACCTGAGCTGAAAGCAGAGGATTTAACCCACTGAGCTAGAGGTTCTTATCTCTAGGAGGAAGAAAGGCCAGATCAGTCTTCATCCTGAACTTTCAGCCTGTACAGGAAACACAATTCTACACTGAGTACTCTCCAGCTTCTAGCTTGTCGGCCCGGAAATAGGGGTAACTAAGAGCCATTGGGGAAGCTCTACTATTTTTTTAACTTGTCATTTTCTTTTTTTAAGATTTTATTTATTTATTTGAGAGAGAGAGAGAGAGAGCATGAGAGGAGAGAGGTCAGAGAGAGAAGCAGATTCCCTGCCCAGCAGAGAGACCGATGCGGGACTCGATCCCGAGACTCCAGGATCATGACCTGAGCAGAAGGCAGTGGCCCAAAGAACTGAGCCACCCAGGTGCCCCCTTAACTTGTCATTTTCTTAATCAGGGAAGTGTATTTTACTGTAGAGTTGAGCTTCTCAAACTTTAATGAGCCCATGAATCAGCTGGGGGCCTTGCTAAACTGCAGCTTCTGATTTGGGAGGTCTGGTGGGGAGGGAGATGCTACCTTTCTAACAAGCTCCCACGTGATGCTGAGTGCTGGCAAATGGACCACATTTGAGTCTCTCAAGGATTTGCCAAGTAAACAAATAAAAAATAGGAAAACACAAATGAACTGTGAATGTGTCTCCTTGGATGAGACCTTCTGCTTCCCATTCGTGCCCCCGTGCTGAAATAGCACAGGGCCCCCAGCTCCCTCCCCAACGTCCCCCAGAGAACCTAAAGAGGCCAGGAGCTCCTGGGGAAGAAGGAGGCTGTTTGGAATGTGGCTACAGGGTGGGGAGAGGGCAGCTGGGGAAGGAGTCTGGTCCTGCCATTGCCCCTCCCCTGACACTGTCTGAGAGGACAGAGGTTTGGCCTCTTCACCAGCTGAGTAGGACTCCGGGATCCTCAGGGTTAAGAGGAAAGTCAGTGAAGAGCAAGAAGGGGCATAAACAGGAAGGACTGACCAGACCCAGGGACTCACTTCCCCCCTCCCCTCTCCCAGGCCCAAAGCCAGGCTGGAGGACTAGATTCTAAGGGATGCCTCCTCCTAAGACTGCCAGCACTGGTGTGTGTAGGGGTGTTAGGGAGAGCCTTGACCTTGGCTCAGGAGTGAGAAACCTTAGTTCTCAGAGCCTGGGGAACCGCCCCCCGCCCCATGCCGCCACAGCAGGGCACGTGTGCCATCATTTATCTCCTCATCCTCACCCTGCTGGAAACCCCTAACAAAAATGAGAAATCACACCGAAGATTCCAGCGGAGAGCTTAGAATGAAACACAGTGCCAGAAAGAGATCCCCATGGGATCGGGGGAAACTGACACGGCCGAGAACAGATTGGGTAAAAATGAAAGACCAACTTGTGAACATGCTGCAGAAGGAAAAAGGAAAGGATGAAGGTCTTGAAAATAGAGAAGAACAGTTAGGTGCAACAGAGGACAGAAATAGAAGTCTCAGAAAACAGGAGGCCTACCAAGAAAATATCTGGAGAGGAGGTGATGTTTGAAGAAACTTCTGAGGGGTGCCTGGGTGGTTCAGTGGGTTAAAGCCTCTGCCTTGGGCTCAGGTCATGATCCCAGGGTCCTGGGATCGAGCCCCATGAGCCCCACATTGCATCGGGCTCTCTGCTCAGCAGGGAGCCTGCTTCCCTTCCTCTCTCTGCCTGCCTCTGCCTACTTGTGATCTCTGTCAAATAAATAAATAAAAATCTTAAAAAGAAAAAAATTTTAAAGAAACCACCAAGATGATTTTCGCACAGAGATGCGGGATCTCAGACTGAGAGACCCACAGAGGCCGAAAGGGAGAGAAGGAACACCTGACACCTGCATATTCTCCTGAACTCTAGAACATCAGACACAAAGAGAAATTCCTAAAAGTTTTCAGAGAGAATAGATCACTGGCAAAGAGCCCCTTTCAAAGCAAGCATGATGGGGTATCCTTACACACGTATGTGTGCCTGTGTGTGTGTGTGCGCACACACATTCTCCAGGAGCCGACAGACCCTAGATTAAGGCAGGAAAAGGGCCACATCCTTACACACAGCAACTCTTTTTCTTTTTTTTTTTTAATTTATTTATCTGACAGAGATCACACAAGTAGGCAGAGAGGCAGGCAGAGAGGGGAGGGGAGAAGCAGGCTCCCTGCCGAGCAGAGAGCCTGATGTGGGACTCGATCCCAGGACCCTGGGATCATGACCCGAGCCGAAGGCAGCGGCTTAACCCACTGAACCACCCAGGTGTCCCAGCAACTCTTTTTCTTAATCACTCTTAAGGTTAGCCTCCCGGGAGGGGTTGGCGCTCATCTCCTTGAACTTGGAGAGCATCAGTTTACAGATGTCAGATGTCTGACACTCAGACAAGGTTCCCAATGATGGGTTCCCACAGCTGGGAGCTGGGTCTTAGCTCTTCGGTCAGTGCCCAGAGAGAGGAGTTGCCTCTGGCAACTGGCACCCGTAGGGAGGGCTTAGGACTGAATCCCTTGGGAGAGACCAGCTGCTGGTGACCAGGGGCCACATTTGTCCCTCCCATGACCCCCAGCCACTGCTAACTGCGTTGGGGGCAGGAAGGATGGAAAACGGATTAAGGTAGCTCCCCTTCTGAACGTGGGAAGGTTAAGCTAGCCGACTGCTTTGAGCTCAGCTCACAGTCCTATGGAGATGGGACAAGCTGAGAGCAAACCAACAGCTGAGAGTGAACCATGAGACAGGGAGAGTTGAGCAGATGGGTGGCAGGGAGAGCAGCAAGGGTAGAGTAGCTATAGCTCTGCAGGGGGGCAGCAGGAGCACCCCAGCTTCTGACTGTGCTTCATTCATTCATCAGGAGGGAGGTTTCCCTATCACACTTGTCAGTCAGTGGCCACTCTAGGCTCTGGAAATGCAGTGCAAAACCAGGGAGTCAGTGACTCTGCCCTCTTGGATCTCCACTTCCAGGGGGAGCCAAAGAAGGGGTGAAAACACATGCAAACGGATGCGGTCACCACAGGCTATCTGAACAGAGCAGGGAGCAGCAGCCTCAGTGGAGGGGGTGGTCTGTCAGGCCGCTTGGAATGGGGAGGATGTGCACTGTGACCCGGGGGTGAGAAGCAGCCCCGGGAAGGAAGTTGCAGAAAGAAGGGCCAGCAGATGCCACGGTGTGGGGGGGGAATAAGAATGTGGTGTGTTTGGCAAACAGATAGGAAGCAATGAGGCAGCAGGAGGACCAGGTAGAGGAGAGATGAGGAAAAACACCCACTTATCTAAGTGATGGTGAATTCAAGAAGATCCAATACCAAGAGAGGTTTGGAGAGAAAGAGCAGGTCACTGACACAGAGATAGGATTGGAGAGGTTGGCCAAAGCCCCATCAGAAGGGGTCCATGAGGACACCAGAGGAAGCTGGCTTTTATTTTAAATTCAGAATAAAAGAATTCCTTTTATTCTAAATTCAGAATAAAAGAAATTCTTTTATTCTAAATTCAAAGGAATTTTTTTTAAAGATTTTATTTATTTATTTGACAGAGAGACAGCAAGAGTGGGAAGATAAGCAGGGGGAGCGGGAGAGGGAGAAGCAGACTCCCACTTAACTGGGAGCCCAATGTGGGGCTCAATCCCAGGACCCCTGGATCATGACCTGAGCGGAAGGTAGATGCTTAATGACTGAGCCACCCAGGCCACCCAAAGGAATTTATTTTTTTGAGTTTACATTCAGCTCTCAATTCAGTGGGAAGTCACTTGGAAAGCTGTGAGTAGAGACGTGACTTGGTCACACTCTGATCTATTAACAAGCAGCAGCTACCATAGAGTGCCTAACACTGGCCAGCAGCAGTGATGGAAGTGATAGACGGCGGAGGAGGAGTGGCAGGGGGAGCTGGACGTGCTCTGTGACTGCTGGGCCCGCAGGGAGCAGTGGGAACCTCACCCCCCGGCAGCCCGGGCAGTACGCGCACAGAAGAGGATGGCTGTGAGATATGTGTCCCAGGCATAAGCAGCAGGGCATGCTGAAGCTCCAATATGGAGGCAAGAGAGAGAGGCCATCCAAGGATGACTCGTCATTGAGGGGGAACTGAGATGGGGAAGTTTGGGAGGGTGCCCATTTTGGACTGTCCTGTGCTACTTATTTGTGGTATCATTTCTCATCAAGGGGCAGTTATCTCCTGGAGGGCTGGCTGGGCCACTTGCTATGCCATTAAGCCTCCAGCCACACTCTTTGGTGATTCCATAAAGAAAAACCTGGCCGACAAAAAGGATTGTTTGTAGATGCCTGGGTGGCTCAGTGGGTTAAGCGTCTGCCTTCAGCTCAGGTCACGATCCTAGGGTCCTGGAATCGAGTCCTGCATCAGGCTCCCTGCTCAGTGTTGCTTTCTCACTCTTTTTCTCTTTCTCTCTCTGACAAATAAGTAAATGAAATCTTAAAAAAAAAAAAAGATATGTTTGCTGTTGTAATTGTAGAATTATTCACCCCTTTGAGTCTTTTTTTTTAATTAATAGACTTGTAAAAAGAAAACCTCAAAAAACCATAAAGTTGGACAAATTTATTTCAGTAGCTAGCATTTTACCATGCCTCCTTCTGATGTGCTTGTGGGATGACTTAGTTGTTTATTAATCAGGAGACTCACAGCAGAGATGAGCATGGCTCATCTCTAGGCCATGCTTCCAGCTTGCCCATCACACCAGCTGATGGCCGCCCAGCCTGCCAAGTTACACCTTCCCTGACCTACAGTGAGCCTTTGTGTGCCCGTGGGATGTAGCCATGGAAATACCAAGGCTGCACAGAGGATGAAAAGGACTTTGATTCATTTTTAAAAATTTTTTAAATTTTTTTATAAACATATAATGTATTATTAGCCCCAGGGGTACAGGTCTGTGAATCGCCAGGTTTACACACTTCACAGCACTCACCACAGCACATGCCCTCCCAATGTCCATAACCCAACCACCCTCTCCCTATCCCCCTCCCCCTGACTACCGTCAGTTTGTTTTGTGAGATAGTCTCTTATGGTTTGTCTCCTTCCCAATCCCATCTCGTTTCATGTATTCTTTTCCTACCCCCCAATCCCTCCCCATTGCATCTCCACTTCCTCATATCAGGGGGATCATATGGTAGTTGTCTTTCTCCGATTGACTTATTTCGCTAAGCATAATACCCTCTAGTTCCATCCATGTCATCGCAAACGGCAAGATTTCATTTCTTTTGATGGTTGCATAGTATTCCATTGTATATATATACCACCTCTTCTTTATCCATTCATCTGTTGATGGACCTCTAGGTTCTTTCCATAACTTAGCTATTGTGGACATTGCTGCTATAAACATTCGGGTACACATGCCCCTTCAGATCACTACGTTTGCATCTTTAGGGTAAATACCCAGTAGTGTAATTGCTGGACTGTAAGGTAGCTCTATTTTCAACTTTTTGAGGAACCTCCATGCTGTTTTCCAGAGTGGTTGCACCAGCTTGCATTCCCACCAACAGTGTAGGAGGGTTCCCCTTTCTCTGCATCCTCACCAGCATCTGTCATTTCCTGACTTGTTCATTTTAGCCATTCTGACTGGTGTGAGGTGGTATCTCATTGTGGTTTTGATCTGTATTTCCCTGATGCTGAGTGATGTGGAGCACTTTTTCATGTGTCTGTTGGCCATCTGGATGTCTTCTTTGCAGAAATGTCTGTTCATGTCCTGTGCCCATTTCTTGATTGGATTATTTGTTCTTTGGGTGTTGAGTTTGCTAAGCTCTTTATAGATTTTGGATACTAGCCCTTTATCTGATATGTCATTTGCAAATATCTTCTCCCATTCTGCCAGTTGTCTTTTGGTTTTGTTGACCGTTTCCTTTGCTGTGCAAAAGCTTTTGATCTTGATGAAGTCCCAGCAGTTCATTTTTGCCCTTGCTTCCCTTGCCTTTGGCGATGTTTCTAGAAAGAAGTTGCTGCGGCCAAGGTTGAAGACATTGCTGCCTGTGTTCTCCTCCAGGATTTTGATGGGCTCCTTTCTCACATTGAGGTCCTTCATCCATTTGCAGTCTGTTTTTGTGTGTGATGTAAGGAAATGGCCCAATTTCATTTTTCTGCATGTGGCTGTCCAATTTTCCCAACACTATTTGTTTGTTTTTAAAGATTTTATTTATTTATTTGACAGACAGAGATCACAAGTAGGCAGAGAGGCAGGCAGAGAGAGAGGAGGAAGCAGGCTCCCTGCAGAGCAGAGAGCCCGATGTAGGGCTCGATCCCAGGACCCTGAGATCATGATTTGAGCCGAAGGCAGAGGCTTTAACCCACTGAGCCACCCAGGTGCCCCCCCAACACTATTTGTTGAAGAGACTGTCTTTTCTCCGTTGGACATTCTTTCCTGCTTTGTCGAAGATTAGTTGACCATAGAGTTGAGGGTCTATTTCTGGGCTCTCTATGCTGTTCCATTGATCTATGTGTCTGTTTTTGTGCCAGTGACTTTGGTTCATTTTAACAACCGAATCTGAAAAGTGCCAGGCAGGGAAAGCCAAAGGCTTTCCATCCATCTGTCAGCAGCCAGAACTGTGGGGCTCTTTAGTGGTGCTAATGAGCAGAGTGTTCTACTCCCACCATGGCCCGGAGCCTGGCTGGAAGTCAGACTCATGTACCCACAATTGTCAGCCTGGCCTTCCATGGGAACCAACACAACTTCCGAGCAGCCTGATTCAGAGCTCCACGTTTAGTGAGACTCCGGTAGATTTGGTAACAATCCAAGAGAGGGCACCTTGCTCTCTCTTGGGAACATCCCACCGATCATAGGAAGACATGTGCTTCTGACAAATGTATCAGCACAGGAATTCTAAACATAGGAATAAGTCATGGTTAAGATAGTCCGTAAACATTTAATGTTGTGTGCAGAATGTGTGGGTATGTGCACTTTTCTGGAGGAAAATATCTATATCTTGAATCAGATTCTCACAGCGGGCCAGGATCCAAAATACCATGAACCATGAAAGGAATATGTCCTAGTCTACTTGGCTGTTCTAACAAAAATCCTGTAGGGAGCTTATACAACATTTCTTTCTCACAGTTCTAGTGGCTGGGAAGTCTAAGATCAAGGCATTGGCAGGTTTGGTGTCTGGTGATGGTCAACTTTCTGGTTCAGAAATGGCCTTCTCCTGGCTGGGTCCTCACCTGGCGAAAGGGGAAATGTCTCTTTTGAGGACACTTTTGAGGGTCTCTTTCATGAGGACACTAATCCCATTCACCCTTATGACCTAATCATTTCCCAAAGACCCCACCACACTGAGGGTTAGGACTTCAACATGGGAATTTTCAACACAAACATTGAGTCTACAACAGAATCAATTCCCAAATAGTATGACATGGGGCTCATTTAACGGAACACCAGGCATTTCCTGAGTGAGTAGAGTCTCTTCTACCTGCCCCTTAATTGAGTATCTGTTCCCCAAAAGGAGCATATCATTTTAGGGATATACTTGGCCACTAATTCAGGAGTCAAGGCCATGTACCATGTGTTTACAGTTTGCACATTAAGCCCCTCTCACCAGCCCTGAGGACCCAAACACTCACATGGCACACCAAGGCAGGGGTCCTCTCCAGATTGCACCCAGTCACCTGGCTGAGGGCCCTGGAGCATTAAGTCAGGACATTTTGATAATAAGACATGTCATAGATATCACCGGTAGAGAAAACCAAATGAGATGCTGTGAGAAATTAAAACCTATACCTTAGATTTAACCAAGTAAACCCCATAAATGCATGAACTGAAAAACTCTTTGATATACCCTTCAATGAACAGCCAAACTGTGTGTGAATGTGTGTGAGTGTGTGTGTGTGTATCCCCTTCAGTAAAGTCAATAAGGAGGATTCTGGGAAAATGGCAGTAGGTAGGGTAGTTTTTAAATCTCTCTGAATTCCCAATTGAAAAAATAGAGCAACTACAACAATGTCAAAATCTTACGGATGACACTTACAACAAAATTAGGAGTCAGAAATCTCCATGATGATCAAAATAGAGGCAGATAGGAGCAAACCTGGGCCAACCATCAGACTGCAAGGTTTTGACGTCTGTGCAGAAGGCAGAGGTTGCCAATGGTTGACAGACCTGAGAACAGTGAGTACCAACAGGTACTCACAGAGAAGAATGGCAATGGAAAGGCTCTGCCCCAAGGGTGAGGGAATGCCAGGAGTCTGCAGTAAACTTGAAGAAGCTGGATAGCCTAGCTCCTGTTGATGAAGTTCTAGAACCTAGGTGAGGTTCGGTGGGGTGAGGCGATGAGCCGATGACCAAGAAAGAATTCTTGAGACATCTTTGGTGCAAAATGGTGGTTTATTAAAGCACAGGGACAGGACCCGTGGGCAGGAAGAGCTGCTGCCCTGGGGATGTGAGGAGTGGTCTGTTATATACTAGTAAGTTGGGGAGGGGACTAGGGATGATGTAAATTTCTAAGGAATTTTGGAAGCAAGGTCTCCAGGACTTTAAGGGGCTAGCTATTGTCTGGGGAAAAGGTTATTGATAAGATAGCTTCCTTGTTGTTAATCACTAAGACATTTGTAAACCAAGGGAGACTCCTGTCTTGCAGGACTGTGATCTCTGCAAGTTAACTATTTGTTTTTCTTTTAGGGCAGGCAGGAGTGCCTGAGGGATGTCACGCATGTCACTGAGGTGGGGTATGGGGAGAGGGGGTATAAGGTGCCAGCTTTTGCCTTGTCCTCAGCCAGCCTTCTGCTCCCTCATCACTGTGAACCATAGGAATTAGGAACAAAAGAAATAGAAAGGCCACATGGAAGTGGGGGAGGCGGGGTTCCTGGGTGACTCTGTGGCTTAAGCATCTGCCTTTGGCTCAGATCATGAACCCAGGGTCTAGCCCCACATCAGATGGGGAGCCTGCTTCTTCCTCTCCCCCTGCTTGAGCTCTCTCTCTCTCTGTTAAATAAATTTTCTTTTAAAGTGGGGGAGGGGAGCAGAACCAGGAAACCCCAGAGAGGAAGTTGCTTACGTATTTGAATCCTATCCAAAAACACCAGAAGAGGAACTCTGAGGACAGCCAAGCCACCCTAGAGCACACCTCATTCCAAAGGCTCAGGGAAACTGACTTTCACACAACAACAGACAATAGCAAAGCACCGAGGTAAGAGTCAATGCATTATTCAATGATATCAAACATATAAAAATTTTAAAAAGAGCAACAGCCAGACCATATGGACCCCCATATGGAATGAGAGCATTCAACTCCAGGATGGTCTTGCTGAAGGGATTGAGTCTTCTTAAGCCTGTGAATCCAGGAAGACAACTTGGTGGGAAATACAGAGGCGAGAGCAACATGAACCACACAAAATCCAGACCATGAGAAGAGAAAAAATGATGTGAATTCTCCAACAGATGAAATTCAGGGGAAGAACTGAAAGGAACCACGTGGACCAGAAATAAACTTAGAAGACCAATCAAATTTTTCAAAAAGGCAACACTAAATTCTTATATCTACGGATGCTATTTGGCTTAAAAGCTATAAAAAGTAGGATGTGATCAGTATAAAATCAGGAGAGTATTTACTTTAGGGAAAGGGTATACTTGAGATGGGATAGCACTCATTTGAGGGCTAAAAATGGCGATACCCTAATTCTACCATTTCTTTTCTTATATAGTGCTAAACTGTATGTAGATAAAATTAACCATTTTATCCATTTTTAAGCACATAATTCAGTAGCATTAAGTGCATTCACGTTATACAACCATCACCACTATCCATCTCCAGAATTTTTATATCATCCCAAACAGAAACCCTGTTATCTACCATTTCTTTTTATTTTTTTAAAGATTTTATTTATTTATTTATTTGTTAGGAGAGAGAGAGAATGAGCACAAGCAGCAGAGTGGCAGTCAGGGGCAGAGAGAGAAGCAGACTCCCTGCTGAGCAAGGAGCCCAATGCAGGACTTGATCCCAGGACTCTGGGATCATGCCCTGAGCAGAGGGCAGTGGCTTAACAGACTGAGCCACCCAGGTGTCCCATCTACCATTTCTTTTTTTTTTTTTAAGATTTTATTTATTTATTTATTTGACAGAGAGAGAGATCACAAGTAGGCAGAGAGGCAGGCAGAGAGAGAGGGGGAAGCAGGTTCCCCGCTGAGCAGAGAGCCCGATGCGGGACTCAATCCCAGGGCCCCAAGATCATGACCTGAGCTGAAGGCAGAGGCTTAACCCACTTAACCCAGGTGTCCCCTACCATTTCTTTTTAAAAATGTATTTTAACAGGGGCACCTGGGTGGCTCAGTGGGTTAAAGCCTCTGCCTTCGGCTCGGGTCATGATCCCAGGATCCTGGGATCAAGCCCCACATCGCATCCGGCTCTCTGCTCAGCAGGGAGCCTGCTTCCTCCTCTCTCTCTCTCTCTCTCTGCCTGCCTCTCTGCCTACTTGTGATCTCTGTCTGTCAAGTAAATAAATAAACTCTTTTTTAAAAATGTTAAAAATGTTAACATTTCTAAAAAGGCACTTTCTTGCATCCATGATTTGGTTACCCAAGGGTAGGGTTCATATGGAAAGGCAGGATAAAGGCTTAATGGGGATGGGGCACGAGGGGCAGCTTCTGGGGTGGCCCCAACCTGATCTGTTTCTTGTGCTGGGAAGTGATGACAAGGGTGTTTGCAGGGTGCTGAGATCACTGTGTAAGTCAAGGGAGAAAGAGAAGGAGATGGGAAAGCCAGGCAAAAGAAAGAAGGAAATCTGCTACCACAAAAAAGTACATACGATATGATGACCTTTATGCATTTCCTCAAATGAATTACGTGTAGTTCTCTACACCTAGAAATAAATAAAAAGGGAGAGTGTCCCTCTATTAGATGGATTTAGGCATAGGCCTACTTATAGGCAGATGGGTGTATAAAATAATTTCTTAGAAGTCCTTCTGGGAGGGGTGTCTGGGTGGCTCAGTGGGTTAAGCCTCTGCCTTCGGCTTGGGTCATGATCTCAGGGCCCTGAGATTGAGCTCCTCATTGGGCTGACTCTCTGCTCAGTGGGGAGCCTGCTTTGCTTCCTCTCTCTCTGCCTACTTGTGATCTCTCTCTCTCTCTCTCTCTCTGTGTCAAATAGATGAATGAAATCTTTGAAAAAAAAAAAAATAAATAAAAAGAAGTCCTTCTGGGAGCAAGACAGGCCTCTGGGGTGTGGGTCATGATCTGATTATAGATCTGGATATGGCTGCACACGTGTGACCAGTTTGTGAAAGATTATTGGGCCGTACGCTCACAATATGCACATTTTTCAGTATGTGTGTTTTCATAGAACCTTTTCTAAAAAACAAAAAACAAAAACAAAAGCAAAACTTTTTCTTATAGTCCTAAGATCCTACGTTAGGGAAATACCCAATTCTCATTTAGGTTGTTAGAAGAATGCCTTCCCACATGTAGAACTGGAATTCCCCACAAAAATGAAGTTAGACCTGACTCACCCCCTTGCTTCTTCTTGACTAAAGGAGGGAGCCTATACCTCTGGCCACTGGGCCTAGGAATGGCTTAGCGGCACCCACAGGATCCAAGCATAGCTGGGGCAGCTGATGGCTGAGTCTGACACCAGTGAATGGGTCCAAGATGGGAGTTGAAAAATCTCACCACTGGCAGACTCTGAGAAGAAATGGAGGGAGGATGAGGAGGGGAGAAGAAAGAGAATCTAAATAAAAGTGTTTCTACTTCATGCCCACTAGAATACGATCTTGGAGCTATAGGCGACAACAATATTGCTATAAAGCATAGATCACCCTGTGTTTTATGCCTGAGGGACATGGAAATTAGCCCTTGAATGGGATTTCCTCTTAAATTCTCTGGTCCCATTAGCTCTGAGATTCTAGATTCTCTTGAAGAAATAATTACCTAATGGGATTTGCTATAACAACCATCCTTGATTTCTAAAGACTAGGAAGGCTGCCTGGAAGGAATTCTTGTTCCCTGAGAACAATAATGAGTACAGTCATTTGAGCTCGTTGGCCAGAAAATACTTTAGAAATACCAAGTCCCTCAAAATTCATTCCTTAGGGACACCTGGGTGGCTCAGTTGGTTAAGCAGCTGCCTTGGGCTCAGGTCACTCCTGGGCTCGAGTCCCACATCAGGCTCCTTGCTCGGCAGGGAGCCTGCTCCTCCCTCTGCCTCTGCCTGCCTCTCTGTCTGCCTGTGCTCACTCTCTCTCTCTCTAACAAATAAATAAAATCTTAAAAAAAAAAATTCATTCCTTAAATGACTTGTAAGAAGATGATGTCCTCTTACTGTGAAAAACTGACTGCTGTTTTTCCACAACCATGAGTATTATTCTACCACAAAGTTCTAGACTCAATTTTCTGGGCAATCATTCTACTGAGGGAGAGGACAGTACTGGCAATTTAAAGGGAGAAAGACTTAAAAATATATAGGACTCGAGGTACTTCAGAGCTTGTCACTTTACAAATGAGCTTCCCAGAAGTTCCTTTTGGATGACTTGCACTTTTCTGTATGTCTTTTAGTCAATAAAGCAAAAACAGTGGGTGATCCCAGATGCAAATTCACTCACAAAAGCAGGGAGGGAGCCAGCATTTGATGAATGCATAGAGTAAGTCAGGTAGTGTGGTAGTCACTGGGGTTTTGTTTTGTTTTGTTTTATTTTGGTAAAGTATACATAACAGAAAATTTGCCACCCACCACCATCCATCTCCAGAACTTTGAGTCATCCCAAATTGAAATTCTATACCCATTACACAAGAATGAGACAGAAGGTATACCTTTACTGTGCACCTCAGAGACCCTAACCGGGTCACATCGGTAAGTGTTAGCAATTCTAGGTCACTGCTAAGAGACGGTTATTAAAGGTAGTCTACAAGTTATAAAACTTACTTTGGGGGGCGCCCCGGTGGCTCAGTGGGTTAAAGCCTCTGCCTTTGGCTCAGGTCATGATCTCAGGGTGCTGGGATTGAGCCCGGCATTGGGCTCTCTGCTCAGCAGGGAGCCCACTTTCTCCCACCCCCGCCTGCCTCTCTGCCTACTTGTGACTTCTCTCTCTGTCAAATAAATAAATAAAAACTTAAAAAAAAACCTTATTTGACTTATCTGAGTTAGATGCCACCTGCAGGTTCCCATCTTCCCCTGGGCAAGGCTTATGGCTCTATTGCAATTTGCATATTTAATCACACACCCGGACCACTTTCCTTCCGGGGGAAGGACTCTGTCCCTTTCCTGTTGTATGTCTAGCAGCTGCTAGTGGGCCTGCCACATATTTTTTTTTTAATATTTTATTTATTTATATGACAAATAGAGATCACAAGTAGGCAGAGAGAGAGGAGGAAGCAGGCTCCCTGCTGAGCAGAGAGCCCGATGCGGGGCTCAATCCCAGGACCCTGAGATCATGACCTGAGCCAAAGGCAGAGGCTTTAGCCCACTAAGCCACCCAGGCGCCCCGGGCCTGGCACATATTAATTGCTCCACACGCATGTGCTGAATGAACGAATATAAAATTAATACTACTCAATTCTTACCAAAAGCTCAGGTGCAAATAAACTTTTTCTCCCTTTTGGGAAAGAGCTGCCTCTGGGAAAATAATGCATGGCCTTGTCATAGAAGTGAGAGACCTTGAAGGCAAGAAAGAGAGATGGTTAAGCTGCCTCCATATGACAAAATGAGGGATTTGTCTTTTTTTTTTTTTCTCCTGAAGGGGGTGGGGAGCAGATCCAGGAAGGGAGAAAAGAGAGCAGCCAGTGAGCAGGTGAGAGATGGGGGATCTTACAAGGTCCTGGCTGGTAGTTAAGGGTACTTTAAGAACAGGGACACCCAGACGTCACCCCTAAGCTGCATTGCTGTGACATAATACGCTCTCTTCCTTCCCATGTATTGTCTGTGACTAATATAAACACCAACAGAAATCTTGGAGAGGGTTTTGATTTCCTCAGAAGGTATGTACCAACCTCATCTGGATTTCATGGGGACAGGAGAGCCCAGCAGACATCTGTGTTACAGAAACATACTTGTGCTAGATCGCTCGAGAAGTGTTCTAGCCATTCCAGATCATAATAAAATAATTTTATCCTTGGATGGGTCCTGACCTTGGAAAACTGTAAGGCAGGATCTCTTCGTTCTGCCGACCACTAGAATTATTTTTATTTTTATTTTTTTAAAGATTTTATTTATTTATTTGACAGAGATCACAAGTAGGCAGAGAGGCAGGCAGAGAGAGAGGAGGGGAAGCAGCCTCCCCGCTGAGCAGAGAGCCTGATTCGGGGCTCCATCCCAGGACCCTGAGATTATGACCTGAGCTAAAGGCAGAGGCTTTAACCCACTGAGCCACCCAGGCGCCCCTAGAATTATTTTTATTGAGTTGAATTTGAAGATGAGGACTACATTGAAGGAGATCACAGAAAATAAGGCACAGGGAGCCCATTGCTGAATTTACTGTAGGGCTACTTACTGATGAGGGCTTGTGTGTCTCACCATCAGACACTAAATAAAGTTTTCCCTAGGAAAAACACAGAAATGATGGCGAATTTTGGAACTAATTCTATTCTTTCTTCTCTTCAGTTGTGAAAATCTGACTAAATTCCGGTCCCACCTCTAATGACTGTGCAGGACGCGACACACCCAGGTTGATACCATCCAGAGCCCTGGCTTCATACTCTTATTCTCATTTCTCAGTTTTTACCTATGGCCTCATTAATTTTTGAAGGTGCTACAGAGACCTCCACAAGTTGCTCCCAATAATTTTTTAAGCAAGGCAAAGTGGAAAGAAAAGAAATTCACATACTCTCCAAATTGTGTTCTGTCTAGTTCCCACCCCATCGTGCATGTGCACTTGAGAGAGTGGAAAGCAGAAGATAAGCTATCTTCCTCCCACAGCCTGATGGCGGGCTTGGCCCATCCCTCTCCATTCCTCCCTTGAAAGTACTGGCTGCCATTTCTAGCAAAGTTATTTATAGGTCAGTTTTTTGGATCAAAATCAAGCTCTCTCTCGCTCTCTCTCTCTCTCTCTCTCTCTCTCTCTCACACACACACACACATACACACACACACACACCCTGTACCTATTAAGTGATCAGGAAACTCACTGCCTCCCAGCCACACAATCTAAAGACAGAACTCCCTTAGCTTCTCAGGTGTAACATGCTTCTTATTTCTTTAGGGCATCTTCCTTACGAATTGTCTATATATGACAGAAATATTTCCCCCATTCTTTACTTGAGTCACTATAATACAATGTTTGGTATCTTTGAGAAAAAGAGCTCTAGAAACTAAACATGAACTTGCATGTGAAACACCATTGGGATAAGTTACAAGGCAAGTGATAATGGCACTAATGTTCCCCTTGACTACACTTTTTTCTTTTTCTTTTTTTTTTTAGATTCTATTTATTTGTCAGAGAGAGAGAGAGAATACAAGCAGGAGGAGCAGCAGGCAGAGGGAGAGGCAGGCTCCCCGCTGAGCAAGGACCCATCCCCCCCCCATGTGGGACTTGATCCCAGGACCCCAGGATTATGACCTTAGCTGAAGGCAGCTGCTTAACTGACTGTGCCACCCAGGTGTTTTAATGAATAAATTTTTAAAAAAGAAAAGAAAAAGAAGAAATAACATGTTGGTTGCCGATAAGTGCCACAGAGAAAAATTTAGGGAGAAAAGAACAGGGCTTTCCAAGAGGACACCAGTGACTGAGATTTTAAACACGGTGGCTGTGGAGAAGGTAACCATCTGAGCCAAATTATACCTTTAATTTGTTCGGACAGGAGCTTCTTTCTCAGAGAGAGAGAAAAGGCTCAAATGAGGGATTTTTAGCAGCACCTTTCCCATCATTTAGCCCTCCCCTTGCTGGCTCACCTTCTAAAACTTGACTGTTGAGCAATGTCCTTAAAAGAGGGGTCAGGAAGATCACACTTCTGTCTCCCCGCAGACAGCACACCAGAAAACAACTTGGCTGTTTTCTCTTTCCGGCTTCCTTTAACGGGCACCTGCGCTTCTGAAAAGTATCAAATTGCAGGGCACCTGGCTGGCTCAGTCCTTGGAGTCTGCAACTCTTGATCTTGGGGTCATGAGTTTGGGTCCCATGTTGAATGGAGAGATTACTTAAATAAAATGTTTAAATAGCATCCAATGGGTTCTCTTGCCTTCTATTTTGAAAAATCCTCTTCTCGTTAATCTTTTAAAACAGAGATTCTCAGGGCGCCTGGTGGCTCAGTCAGTTGAGCTTCCCTCTCTTGGTTTCCGCTCAGGTCATGGTCTCAGGGTGGTGGGATTGAGCCCCACAATGGGCTCTGTGCTCAGCAGGGAGTCTGCTTGAGATTCTCTCCCTCTACCCCTCCCCACACCAGTGCCACATGCACACTCTCCCTCTCTCTCAAGTAAATAAACAAATAAATGTTAAAAAAAAAAAAAAAAAAGACAGAGATTCTCAATCTGGGCTGCATATTGGCATGACCTGGAAAGCTTTAACAATTTCTGCTGCCTGTGTCCCACCTAAGGGATCCTAGTTTCTTTGATCAGGAATATGCCTGAGCATTAGGATTTTTTAAAAGTTTTCCACGTGATTCTAATGCACTGCCAGGGATAAGAACCACTGTCTTACAGGCCACTGGCCCTAGTGATAATGTGTTCAACAAATGACCACAGGTTTCCAACTGAAGGCCAGTTCAGCCAGGAACTAAGACTGGGGGGGGATCCTGTAACTAGCCAGATGTTGCTACTGCTAATTTCTCCTTACTTCCTTATACATAACTTCACACTTTGCCAAGCGTTTTGAATATATTATCTTTTTGGAAATATGTGCTGTCATCCCTAGCTCCGAAGGTCTTTATATTTCTTGAGTGATAGGAGCATCTGGCACAGAGCTCCAGAATCCCTTAGAATTTCCTGGATGAGGGCGCCTGGGTGGGTCAGTGGGTGAAGCAACCAACTCTTGGTTTCAGCTTAGGTTATGATCTTGAGGTCCTGGGTTTGAGCTCCAAGTTAGGCTCCCAGCTCCATGCAGAGTCTGTTTCAGATTCTCTCTCCCTCCCCCTCCTCCTCTCCCCCACTCATTCACCCACACACACTCTCTCTCTAAAATAAATAAGTAAAAATAAAATCATAAAAAAAAATGAGGGGGTTGTCTTGGTGGCTCGGTTGGTTAAGTGTCTGCCTTTGGCTCAGATCTTGATCCCAGGGTCCTGGAATTGAGTCCTACATCAGGCTCCCTGCTCAGTGGGGAGCCTGCTTCTCCCTCTGCCTGTGCATGTGCTCTCTCTCTTTGACAAATAAATAAATAAAATCTTTAAAAAAGAGAAAAAAATTATTTCCTGGGTGATTAGGAATGTTTGCCAAGCCAATGAGGCAACTCTTGGTGGGCTCCTGGAGAGCTTCAGCATGGAAGCTGGTCATCAGAAAGACCAAGTTATGATTAACCATGGAATTTTCAGCCCCACATCTCATCCTCCAGGGAAGAAAAGCGGGAGAGACTGAGTCAATAATCGATCATGCCTACATGATGAAGCCTCCATAAAAATCCCGGAAGTACAAGGGTTTGAGAGCTTCTGAGTAAGTGAATGCATTTATGATGTGCTGGGAGAGTGACACAACCCCAAATCCATAGGGACAGAAGGGTCTGTATGTGAGGCTCTTCCGGATCTTAATCCTATGGATCTCTTCATCTGGCTATTCATTTGAATCCTTTAAAATATCCTTCATGGGGCACCTGGGTGGCTCAGCGGGTTAAAGCCTCTGCCTTCGGCTCAGGTCATGATCCCAGGGTCCTGGGATCGAGCCCCACATCGGGATGTCTGCTCCGCAGGGAGCCTGCTCCCTCCTCTCTCTCTCTGCCTGCCTCTCTGCCTACTTGTGACCTCTATCTGTCAAATAAATAAATAAAATCTTTAAAAAAATAAAACAAAATATCCTTCATAATAAATCAGTGATAGTAAGTAAGCTGTCTTCCTGTGTTCTGTGAGCTGTTCCAGCAAATGTTTAAGCCTGGGGGGGGGGGGGCTGTGAGAACCTCCAATTTATAGCCACGTCAGACAGAAGTGGGGGGTAACCTGTGGACCTGCTACTTGTGATTGGTGTCTAAAGGATTGGGGGGTGGTGTTGTGGGACAGAGCCCTCAGCCTGTGGGGTCTGAGCCGTTAGTATCAAAATTGAACTGAATTGTAGGCCCTGTGGCTGGTGTTGGAGAATTGCCTTGCTGTTGGGGAATCTGGTGGGGACATTTTGTGTGTGAGAGTAAATGAAAACACAGTCCGTTTTTCCCTAGGCACTGTCACAGAACTGTGAAGAGCAAGGTTACTTGGAAGTATATATCCCTATCAACATAGAAATATTTGTTTCAAATCTAATTCTCATCATACTGGGACAGTTTTTGAAAATGGCAGCAAGCTCTGCACCTACACTAAAGGATCTACAAGGGGCACCTGGAGGGTTCAGTTGGTTAAGCGTCTGCCTTCAGATCAGGTCATGATCTCAGGGTCCTGGGATGGAGCCCCACATCGGGCTCCCTGCTCAGTAGGGGGTCTGCTTCTCCTTCTCATTGTGCTCTCTCCCTCTCTTAAATAAATAAATAAAATCTTTGAAAAATAAAAAAAATAAAAGATATGTAATACAGGGTAGGACAAAGTGGGTCAATAAAAAATTAGTTTTTTAGTTCATATATATATTTATATTCCTATAAATATATTTATATTATACATGTGATGTGTATAGGAATATATGTGATCTATTTTTGTTTTATTTATTTGGCAGATAGAGATCACAAATGGGCAGAAAGGCAGGCAGAGAGAGAGGAAGGGAAGCAGGCTCCCTGCCGAGCAGAGAGCCCTCGGGGCTCAATCCTAGGACCCTGGGATCATGAACTGAGCCGAAGGCAGAGGCTTAAATCCACTGAGCCACCCAGGCACCCCTATATTTTATTTTTATAATTATATTCCACATATGTATATATTTTAGATATTTTAAATATATGTTTTATATTTATATTTACCGCATATATACTCCTATACCCCTTTCTACAATTTTATTTTTTAAAAAGATTTATTTATTTTAGAGAGAGAGCAAGAGAACAGGAGCAGGAGGAGGGGCAGAGAAAGAGGGAGAGGAGAGAGAATCTCAGGCAGGCACCCTCCCACCACAACAGCCGCCCCACCCCCACGGAGCTCAGAGCCCAGCTTGGGTTTGATGCCAGGGCTATGAGATCATGACCTGAGCTGAAATCCCCAATGGGTTGTTCAACTCACTGAAACACTCAGGCACCCCTCCATTTCTATAATTTTGGTTCTTGCACTTCTGAACAAATGTTTACATAACTGATGTTTTAAATAGAATGAAAACTCTGCTCTAAAAGCAGTGATAAGTTACTGTGAACTAGTGGCCCTATGAGATCTGAGAAGAGATTCCTTCCTTTTCAACACAGTTAACATTCCAGTGACCCCTGCTAAGGGTAACATAATAACTGTTGTCATACCAACAGCTTAATAAGAAGTCTGCCATTGTTTTTCTCCCTGTTTGTCCTCAACTATGTGATAAATTTCAAAGATGAATTGGAGCAATTAAATTCAGCCTCCAAAGAGTACCACTGGTTATAAAACTAAAACTAAAAATCTTTCTAATTCCTATCTCCACTTTAACCCCAATCACTAGGCCCACTGTAATCACTGTGAATAATTTATGAAACTTTGGAAAAATTTTTATACAGACACAAACAGATGCATATTCTTTTTAAAAAACATATTTTATTTATTTATTCAACAGAGAGAGAGAGAGAGATCACAAGTAGGTAGAGAGGCAGGCAGAGAGAGAGGGGGAAGCAGGCTCCCCGCTGAACAGAGAGCCTGATGCGGGGCTCGATCCCAGGACCCTGACACCGTGACCTGAGCCAAACACAGAGGCTTAACCTGCTGAGCCACCCAGGTGCCCCCAGATGTATATTCTTTTCCTAAAAGGAATATTGATTCTATCTACATGACTCTATTTGCTCCATTCTCATAACAAAATTCAATTATCTTTAGGCTTTATATTTCAAATTCTAAATTTTCTTTGATATTCTGAAATTGCATTCAGTTCCTACTATAAGCTAATTTCCATGACTGTTACGAGGAATGGTAGGCAGCCGGGCAAGATGCACCAGCAAAGGTGAAGTCACATAGAAAAGAAGAATAAGGGACGCCTGGGTGGCTCAGTTGGTTAAGCGGCTGCCTTCGGCTCAGGTCATGATCCCAGGGTCCTGGGATCGAGTCCCACATCGGGCTCCTTGCTCGGCAGGGAGCCTGCTTCTCCCTCTGCCTCTGCCTGCCTCTCTGTGTCTGCCTGTGTTCTCTCTCTCTCTCTAATAAATAAAATAAAATTAAAAAAAAAAAAAAAGAAGAAGAATAAGCTGCCAACAAGTCAGCAATCTGGAAGGGAGATAAAAATAAGTATGGAAATAAACTCTAATATTGATTTATTCATTTGTTCATTTATTCATTCATTCATCCATGATGATAAAGTATTTATACATCCAATAATAATTCCATAGGGAAGATGGAGAAACCAAGGCTAAATATCACAGCCATTACATTTTCTTCTGACTCAGTTCTGTGCTTTCTCTCCCCCCTGTGCCACAGAGCATGGAAGTACTAAGGTTGCTCACTCTTCCAACTCCCTAACCATCTGCCACCCTGAATAAAGAATATACTTCCCAGGGGCACCTCAGTGGCTCAGTGGGTTAAAGCCTCTGCCTTCAGCTCAGGTCATGATCCCAGGGTCCTGGGATGGAGCTCCACATCGAGCTCCACATCGGGCTCTCTGCTCAGCAGGGAGCCTGCTTCCTCCTCTCTCTCTGCCTG